>QVOB01002594.1:0-11556 GCA_014839585.1 Pseudomyrmex concolor | reverse complement strand
TTCGCAAAATGGCAAATAACTTTTCTATTCAGTTTCACTCACTCTATCTCCATACTTCGGCTGGGTCAAAATTTTACGGACACCCTATAAACCAAGATTACATAATAATAGGTAACTAATATAATATAATAGGCAATATAATATAATAGGCAAAATAATAAAAGTTATGAGAAACATATAATATAGATAGAAATTGTTTACAACAGATAAAACAAAACGTTATTATTTTACCTCTTCGTGAGAATGGTGTTCACACATAACAGAGCAGTTTCAAATTGTTTCATACGTCTAAGATAGAACTGTACTATCGAAATATACATTCTAGCAACGTTCGTTTTGCTATCACAAAACGAATTCGATAACACACGATAACACAATACCAATATCACATTCGGTTCACACATCTATTTCGCTGATATAGTGGCTCACGTTGAAATTTACGGATTGGTTAATTTTTTTGTTGTTTAAAATACATCATCACACATAATATAAGAAGATTGTGTTAATATCCTCTCTATTTCTCTTTTTTTTATTATTAATGTTTGTTTAACATTTTCAAGTGGAATTTTTTCACAGCAGTCTACGTGATAAAATACATTTGAGCAATTCTTGGTCCTTTTATGTTTTATCGCTTTTTGAAAAAAGCAAACATTTTGTGTAGCATTCCTTGTATTTTTCTATAAACACAATACTAAACATCATAAATGTTTATTGTGTTATATAAATTAATATTTATAAGAGAATTAAAGTATTTCTCGAACATAGTGCAGTATGGCTTGTTACGCAAAATACGCGAACATGATGTATACACTGATTATTAAAGCAGAATTGTTGGCTTAATTGTTTTACATCGCTTTTGTTTAAATTAATTTGATGATCGTCTATCCAAACAAATTGACGATTGGCAAAAGTTTCTGTTTTTGTTGTTGGTTTTTTAAGCTGATTTTTCTTCTACGGATTTGTGATATGTTCGTATGGTCCATGAAAATTTTAAGCATGATTACTAAATGATGTAAAATTATACATATATAAAAAAAAAAAACTATACTTTCCAGCGTAATATAATCCGGCCTCCGACGTAATATAATCGTCACGTAGACCCGGAAGACCTTTTTCGTTGACTAAAAAGCACTGCTGCCGTTCCAACGACATATATATAACGAGTATCATCAACAGTTCATATGAACGCTGCGGATATTAGGGGCGTTTCGATTTAATCGCTACGACTTTTGTTCCTATCTCTTGATTAGACACATTTATATACAGTAATGCGCTTGCAAGCTATTCTTTCTAATTGCGTGTGTTGTGGTTCTCGTTTTCGTTACTCGACTCGATTTATGATTGTTCATATTACATTATTATTTTTATCGAACTTCTCTTCATGTGTATGAGTGTATATAAAATTCTGTATATTTGTTAGTTGATCGTTAGACCGTGAATTAATTCTTCTTTTTCTAAAGAAAGGATTGAACTTGTAGAAATTTGTCGATATGTACTTAAAATAACTGTAAGCACTCTGAATCGCATAAATTTGAGAATCCATGAAAAAATATAGGAATTTCTTTTATTCCAAATCTGGAATTATGTTTACATTGCTGTGACCTCTTCCAACGACAGCAAACTAACTGAGATAGTAACATGTAAATACGAGACGTATTATAAATCTTATCTAGCGTAATTTTTATTACGCGGCAAGTGTGTTTCTTCTTTCTGCATTTATTTCTCAATATTATTTTATTGCTTCATTTTTATTTTCTTTCTAGATCTACTTGGTTGCGTGTTATGCTTGATAATGTGCAGCACATTTTCAGACAACGTGTGTCTATCGACTGTATTCCTGAAACAATAGTTATTAAGAGTAAATTAAATATATTTTAATAACTTTTTCTATAAAAAAAGAAAAAAATTATCTCCACAAGTTTACAAAAGTATTCCGAATAAATTTCAGTTTGCAAATGTACAAAACCAACAAGTTTTTCACCTCTTCCCTGCGAAATATATTTCAAACCAAATAAGATATATAATTATTTAATCTGAAACAAGCGATTGTAGTAAAAGTGTAGTTTTACTTCTAGTTTTAGTTCATATTATATTCTGCTCTAGAACAAATTTGTCTAATGTGAATTTTTTTCAAGACACATTTTTTAACTTGTTATAAACTCGCATGTTTAATATATCAAAATGCTAATAAACGGCACTCAAAGGGAAAGATATATATGTATACGTACATTCGGTCGAATCTCGTATCTTCGCGCATGTGGGCTTCAAGAAGTAGAACTTTCATAAACAGCTGTTTTCAGAAATCCGCTGTAGCTTCTTGGGCGCAACAATGACGTATATAATGAATACGATGCATGTTCACAAGAATCGACGTATGTCTGTCTCATGACAACTGGAGAACTTCTTTTTTCAGGTGGTGCGATTTTCAGCGAGCAGTGAAGTTGCATGTTCTATTTATTCGAGATTACACATATATCATGTTTTGTTAATGATTAATATCGCGTTGCTGACACTTTTCGTTTGCGTTCATTCTACATAGAATCCGCATTCTTGTCGAGGAGCGACGTACAAACGCGAACATTGGAAGAATTTGAATTATTTATTTACTTAAAGAGAAAAGTGTGTAGATACAAATTAACGCTATTGTGTCCGGTTCATCGTGATCGTGCGGAAAACATTGCCACGCGTAGCAAAAGAACTCAGAAATATGTTGGCAGATGTAGCCAGATGTTTCGACGAGTTAAAATTCAACCGAAAGCTTGTGCGGACGTCGTGATCAACCGAGACTGGGCGAGAAGAAGGACCAGATTCTCTCTGGTCGATAGTGAAACGCGCGCCGCTTCTCTGTTGCGCGTAACAATCGAGCGCCCCTTTCGAATAGCAGCCTGGCAGACCAGTGCGTACAATGGCTGCGTTTAGCGGACTTGATAGTTGAGATATAAGTAGGCGATATAGTTTTGCGCTTACTGTCTGTGATTGGTCTGTTTCTTTTTATTCTACACACACAGAATATTTAGAATATTAAAATTACATATACAAGTTATAAATTATGTAAATTATTATTGGAAAGATTATGGAGTCATTTTTATCGATAAAATATATATGAGCTATGACCCTAATAAAATTATTCTTTGCTACAATACATATTTGGATTGTACAGAGACTAAAAGATTTGTTTTATACGATAAAAATACGCATTTTAATTTACAAGTTTGCATAAAAACTTTTATCAAAAATATGAAGAAATAAAAAAAGAATTACAGTGTGTAAATGATTTTACATATTTGCTCCGAAACAGGTCTATTTGTATGTAAAAATTAAATATGTTTTTATATTTTTTATATAAAAGAACAGTCACAAATCTGTTGTCACAAATCTTTAGATATAAATTTAGACAATTTATGTTTTAAAAGAGAGAGTCTTTAACACAAAGTTCACTTTCCAACTTAAACGATTTGGCGCCTCTATGTGGTCCTGCACCCTGCACCTCCTGCATCTTTAGAGGTCAGGTTAGAAACTTCAACAACGATTTCTGCGTGCGATGAGGCTGAGAGTAGGGTTAGATTGTCTCTGATTTTTAGAAATTATTGTGAGAAAGCAATATATAAAACAATGGCATCACTTTTAAAAACCATTAGTAATTTTCAACTTTTTCAAAACTGTTTAAAACAAAGGTATGCTATACAGACATTTTTTACATTAACATAGTGCGGTGTATAACACGTTATTAAAAGAAAATCGGATTTATATAAATGTTTATAGTGATTTATGTTTTATAATTTCTAGAATTACTATTGTACCTCTTTCTCACTTTGGAATTAGTGTTCCAAATCAAAAAAGATATATACCATCTCTTAGACCTAAATATCGTCACCCAGAATGGCTTCCAAAAGTACAACATGTTGTATGTATCTAGCATATATACAAATATTACTTATTGAATTAAGTATACTAATTTAATTTCACATAATAGTAAATTAATTATAAATCGTATATTTAATACATAAAAAGTACTAATAAACTTCTTTTCAGAGATATGACGAATATTTAACAAAAGAGAATAAGAACTTTCTTGAGGAAGTAGTTCAAGATAAATATGGTTCGTCTACTGGATTTGGAACAAAAATTTCTCCTTTAAAAATAGATCCAATTGAACCTGTTACTGAATGGACAAATAAAATGAAACGTACTGGTTTAATTGCAAAGAAAATAGGAGTTTATCCAATGTGGCTTAAAAATGGGAAAAGAGTTAATAGCACACTGCTTCAGGTAAAAAGACAGCTCACTATCTTCAATAAATAATAATGTTATTATTTTTATATATTGCTTCTTATGTCATGCATTATATTTTATGTCATATTCTATATTTTTCTCAGATTGTTGATAATGAAGTAGTAAAATACATACCACCAGAGAAATTTTTCCCAGTAAAAAGCCGTAAGCCGCGCCCAATACAAGTAAAAAGAAGACTTGGTTGTCTCATAATAGGAGCAGAAAATATAGATCCGCAATTGGTAGGCTCTTGAAAAATTGAATATTACATGCTCAAATATTACTTTTCTGTTTATGGAAATTTGTCAGTAAACAGAGTTGGTGTTAACCAACTCTGCTTAAATAAATGACTTAATGTCTGTTTAGCTCACTAAAGAATATTATGGTATCTTCACTGAAGCCGGAGTTATGCCAAAACGTGTTTTACGAAGGTTTCTGATAACTCCGGAAGCAGCACTACAACCAGGAACTCCTTTGTTTGCTGCACATTTTAAACCAGGAGAAGTCGTCGACATCCACGGAAAAACGTAAACAATTTTTCTGTCACACATACAATCTTTTATGTGAAAGAAAAAGTGAGATTAGTATTCAGCAATGTTTACAAAATATTTAAACTTTTAAATCTCATTAGTATAGATCGTGGTTTCCAAGGTGTTATGAGACGATGGGGTTTTAAAGGAATGCCCGCCACTCATGGCGTAACCAAAACTCACAGAAGACCTGGAAATATCGGATCAGGTGGTAAAAAAGCCCGAGTCATGCCTGGCACTAAACTGCCTGGACATATGGGTAATAGATGGCGAATACTCAGATAATTTGAAATCTAGTCTTTTTTTCTTATATTTATTAAATTCTTATGTATCTATATACATATTTGTATGTTTTAAACGTTAAAAATTACTGATCTAATAAATTTTTATAGATTCTACGAATAAATACGAAATATAACGTAATTTGGGTTTTGGGACATAATTTACCTGGAGAAATCGGTACTTACTGTCACATGTATGATACATGGCTTCCTTTGAGGCGACATAAAACAGCACCGAATTTCCCTACTTATTTACCAACTATCACGGAAGAATCGCTTCCAGAAGAGATGTACGCGGATGACGTACATCGATTTGAAGATCCTACGATAGAATTTAAAGAATCTTAATTCTATATATGTATATTTGTATATTAGTAAATAATAAATTTATATCAGATAAGATTTGTTCGTTTGCATTAACAATTCTCTTTTTTATCAAGTACTAGTTTGTAAATATAAAGTTTGTGAAGACTAAGGATCAGAAGAGGCACATTTCGAGACTTTTATAATTTTCATGTATTTACAATCAAGATAAAATTATCGATTAACAGCTAAAATTGTGCCGAATTCATATTGAAATTTTATTAGTTTTCTGCTCCTTACAGAAATGTCCATACTTACAATTATGCTATCAAAGAGTAGTCAGTTAATTTATTTATTTAGTAATCAATATATCATTATATATAAATTTAACATGCCTAAAATATACATGAATTATTTTATAAAAGTAATATCGCTAACCAAGACTTGTCCTGAGTTAGAGTGGAGAGTAGCATGTTCAAGCAATAGAAAGGTTATTCTTTTCCGTGAATTTTTCTTTTCAGTAACCTTTTTTTTATACACATTCAAATATGCATAAAAAACGCAGTTTTTTTGCACATGCATTTGTGTCTTGCTAATTGCTCTTTGACTAAGGGTCTGAGCACAATAGAGAAAAAATTAGGAATAGGAATAAAAAACAGAAGTTAAATGTAATGCACAATTGCAAAAAAATAAAATATAACATATAAATGTATGTAAATATAGACTGTATATCATGCAGCCATGACATACTTCCTATATTTATATATATTTTATTTTTTATCATTGTATAGTACATCTAACTTCTATTTCTAATTCTTATTCCTAATATTTTTTCTATTATGCTCAGGTCTCTCTTAAGAATTTTGCTAATACATTTATCTCATGTATTTTGTAAAAGAAATAATATACATATACTTATAAAAATGAGGAAAGAAATTGCGAAGTACACAAAGATCAAATCACAAAAATGCCCTTTTTTTATGGTTACTACAGTTCCATTCTGTAATTAGCTTTGTTTTCCTAATTGGTTCCGAGTTTTCGAACGTGGTCAATAAATCACACTGTATGTTTAGATCAGCAAACATAATAATAATCGATTCAGCAGTAAGTTCATATTGCTATGTCTTCATTGGAGCACGAGGGTAATGTAGAAACAGGAAAAAGAAAGCAAAATGATGATTCCGCTTCGGAGTTTATCAGGGGACGGCACAATCGGATAAAAAGAAGATACATGTAGCTGGAGGCTTCCTCAGAATTTAAAACCTTCGTTTGGAATATTCGTCGTTTGATCAAATTCAAAAGCTCCTTCATGTGGTGCATCATCTACCTGAAATTGATGATTATAAATAAAAATAAAAACTTTGTTTAATTATATTTATATATTTATATTATTCATTATTATTATTATATATCTATGCAAGTTATCTTGCATACCTCTTCTGAAAAATATTGCTCAATTATGTCATACGCTAGTTTGTAAATATCTACATTTTCATGATTCTGCAGTGCTTCTATTTTGTCCAGACCTGTGAACAAAAAATAGTTTACATAAACATATAAACTTTTAAATTTTTATTGTTACAATATCTGTTCTTGATTAAATAGACACATGAAGAAAATAAGACAAGCCCATTATGCAAAATAAAATACACTAACCACTACATTCTTCAATCATATTTGCCAAATGATCCACTTCTGGCCCAGCGAGTTTAAGCATATTATGGATACCATCCAACACCACTTGTACAACTTGAGTATCCTTACAAGATAAAAGTTCACAAAATGGAGCGATTACTCCTTCTCTTATAAGCTCCGCGACTTGTTCTCTATTACCGCTTATTGTGAGGTTGCTAATCGCCCATGCTGCTTCTTTCTGTGTTTGGAATTCACCCTGGGAAACATAAATACGATATATTGCATGAAACAATCTCCAAAATACAAATATATAGTTTGTCTGTATAAAACTTTTCTTTACCTTTGCTAAGTTACGAATAATGAGAGGTAACAATTTTGCATCTATTACAGCTTGAACTTGAGATTGGTTGCCAGCGGTAATATTAGAAAGAAACCAAACTGCTTCTTTACAGATTTTCTCTTTAGGATGAGTCAACAAATTAGAAAAATGCGAAAGAGCATCACAATTTAAAACAGTTTGTGTTTGCTCGTCCGTGCCAGTCACAATGTTGCCAACTGCTCTAAGAGCAGCAGTTTGCACCTTAACTTCTTTGTGCGAAAGAAGCGGTATTAAGCGAGGTACAACACCGCTGTCTATAACCATTTGAATTTGCTCATTACCACCATCAGTCAGGTAACTCAAGGCCCATACAGTGTCAACAAGAATCTATATTAATTAGAAGATAATATACAGATTATTAAATTATAATAAAAATTACTGTGTTATTATTTTATCTTTTAAATTTTTGTCTTATAATTCCATAAAACGATTATTGATTTCATTTCTTTCTTTAGATTTTAATACTCACATTAATGTCATTATGATAAATAAGCATATTTAGAGCAGGCAAAATGTCCTTTATGGTTTGCATTGGCGGTGGTGGATCTTTATTCCTACATAAGTTTACAATGACCCAAGTAACATTACGTAAAAATGAAATAGGTATATCCGGCTTTATAAATGTTAGCAATGGTTGTACAACACCAAGATTAATAACATAATCTCTAGGTACTGGACCATCTCCAATAATGTTACCTATAAGAAATAAGTATACATTATATTTTTAACTTTTTCAGTACGGTGGTTGTGCTCGCTGCATAGTGCAACTTAACGAACGAGAGCTGTCATGTAACATGAACATAAACATACGTTGATTAAAATCGACAATCGTGTTTCAAAGAGATTAATATATTATTTGTATTTATAAATTTATATAGATTTTTTATATTATACACACCTAAGGCCCATACAGCTTGTTCACATACATTTTGTTGACTTGAAAGCAACAAATGTAGAAAAAGTGGAACTGCACCAGCAGTAACTACAGCCTGTGTTTGGGCTGATGTTCCGCTTGCAATATTTGTTAAAGCCCAAGCTGCTTCAAATTGTAACGATGGACTAGAACAATAATATAGTATGATATATAATTGTTAAACGTGTATATATACTTTTAACAAAAATCTATATAGATATATAAAGATGTATAATTGATATAATTTTCAAAAAAAAAGTCTTACTTGTTATGCTGTTCAAGACAACGAACCAAAATTGGTAAAATACCACTTTCTATCAATGGGTCAATAGGAGGATTACGATCTGAAGATAATAATTTTCTCGCTGATTGTACAGCTTGTAACTGCACTGCTGGATCTGAACTATTAGCTTTTGCTACTAATTCGTCCAAATTCATTTTTGAAAGATGTTTATCCATGTCATCTTCATCTGTATGTTCATAAGAATAATATACGCATTTATATTAATATTATAAATGGTTTTTTTCATTTACGTGCATTTTGTTAATATGTAAGTATAATAATTTTTTTGTATGTAATGTAATATTTCTAATATATACACAAGAGATATGGGAATAACACAATAATGACTGAACAAAATTAAAAGAGTGTATCACCAGTGTTAGCATATTAACACCAGACTGATACACCAGACTCTGGCTGTCTCATATAAGAAAATGTATTGAATATAAGAAATTAAAAAGTGTATGTTGAAAATATAAATGAATATAATGGTGATATGTCAACTATCTCCACAAAAGTCTGAAGTCACGTGAGGAAAACAAATATGCAAAGTATATCTTGAACACATAGACACACAAACATTAAACTATATTGTAGTATATAAGAAGACAAAAGGAAGTTTTTTTTGGGACAGTTTTTTTTGTTATTACATTTTGTGTAAAAAAAATATAAATGTAAATAAATTTGTAAACTGGAAGTTGCAAGACAAAGATTATGAATAAATACTAACAACAAATATAATTTCTAATATAACAGTAGAGTTGTCACATAAAATAATAAATTAAATATATTTATAATATACACATATTCGTAAAAAAACAATAATTTTTAAATTTTACCTGTTGAATCTGTAATTGGTACATTTCTTCTCTTTTGTAAAGTCTCTTCACGTTTATTTTTACGTAATTCTACTGTTACTTCATTACGTCTTCTTCTCATCTCCTGAAAAACATTAGCATTGATATTAATAAGTTTGTGATGCTACTTTAAAAGATTACATATCAGTTTTCAGAATCGAAAAATTTTTAAATTTATTATTTCTAAAATGTTAAAACATTATACAACAAATCAGATAACTAATTAGAAAACATAATTTCAAAACTATTAATAAGAAAAAAACTCAAATTATTGCCATTTTTCAGGTAATTTAGACTGTAATGCTGTTTATAAACATATGTTTAAAAACTTTATTCATAAAATATACTTACTAGAATTAATAAAATTACATATCATAACCCAGAGTAACTTTGTGTCTTGCAGATGACTTTCTATCTTCTGTTTTTTTTGTAGAATTAATGTAATATTAGCTATTTATTAATTATATTATATTGTTACTAGCTTTTCTGATAGAAACAATATAGAAAACATTACTGAATGTTTCTATAAAAAACTAAAGTGGCAGTCATCTACTCAACAGTCACTTTGGCTTATGATGTGATCTAGGAAAAAGTCCTTCATATATAGACAAATTTTATATCTGGTTATGTACAATTGTACATAATTGATTCTCTCAATCTTATATAATTATATATAAATTATTTATAAAGTCAGATATTAAATCTGTCTATATAGACAAGACTTCTTTTACCAGATAAATTAGGAAACTAATAAAGATATTTAATAATATTTTTCTATTCTTTCTCTCTCTCTCTCTCTCTCTCTCTCTCTATATATATATATATATACATATATATATATATATATATTTACATG
This sequence comes from Pseudomyrmex concolor, assembly GCA_014839585.1. Lineage (NCBI taxonomy): Eukaryota > Metazoa > Arthropoda > Insecta > Hymenoptera > Formicidae > Pseudomyrmex > Pseudomyrmex concolor. The sequence goes on along the minus strand of QVOB01002594.1, from coordinate 1,247 downwards.
TATATACTTTGACAAGTACGTGTCAAAAAAGCATAGTAGCAATAAAATCAAAATAGAATAAAACAAAAAAAAATTAAAAAAAGAGAAAAATCAGAAAGAAAAGATAAAATAGCAAAGAATGAAACGTATGAGACAGAAATTGTATCTAAACATTGATAAAAAAAGAGATCAAAATTAGAGAAAAAAAAAACAGGAAAAAGATAAAGCAGCCAAAACTTATGAGACATGAAGTTCAAACAAAAATGTTGGAGCAACCATGATTACGTCTCCGTTTGCGACTCCAATAAAAAATTCTTATCACGCGGGAGACTTAAATATTATTAGTTGTAGAAAAGTAATAATGTTTTACTCACCTCCTGATCCTTGCCTTTGTTCTTAAAGACCTGCATTCGGTTCTTATTTAGCATCGGAACTTCGGCCGCCATTTCTTCAATAACCAATTTCCGTTCTTCCGTAGATCTGTATGCCGGCACGCGGCCGTTGTGCGTTCTTGCGAAACTTCGTGTCCACGTAAAGTCGACTGGATATCTACTTTAATACGTTACAATAATTTGTACTGACCTATTGTGACTTATATTGACAATCGCATTCCACAATTAAAATGTGCTTATGTATAAACGTCAATATGCACTATCATGCATAACACTCGATCACGTAACAATTAGTACTGTCGTAGCTATTCGATGTTGTACAATACAACTCGTTCGACTTCCTTATTCTTGCTCGTCTCAGAGCTTACCTATATTTCGTTTCTCACACTTGGAGTCTACCGCAACCTCCTCTGGTCAGCAGATAGAGAATGATCAAGAAAGAACCAATATGAACGTTGACGAACGTACATATGACGAACAGACGTTTCCAGCGTTCCTAAATATGCAATCGAATGGATTAAAGCTCGTATCATACTATAAATTAGAAGTAACTGTTTTTAAAACCTTTTGGAATTTATTAAATCAGAGCTAAGTTTACTTGAGATCAGCTTGCGTTGTTTTTGATCAAATGCGAATTTCTAATCAGTAATCTAGATACAGACTTTAAGTGTGTTCACGTTGCTGTGACGTTGCTACATAAGATAAGTTCCACTTGCCGTTCGCAATGCTTATGGAATCATTTCAGTCTTGCTTTTCATCGAAAGTTAAAAACACAGATAGATAAGGACCCGAGCACAATAGAGAAAATATTAGGAATAGGAATTAAAAACAGAGGTTAAATGTAATGCACAATGCGAAAAAATAAAATATAACATA
>QVOB01002589.1:0-12595 GCA_014839585.1 Pseudomyrmex concolor | reverse complement strand
CGCGCGAGAATATGCAGATCTGTTTATTCGTTTTGCGGATTAGCAATAAGCGTTCGATGAAAATTTATGCTGTCGAAAAACAAAGGCAAATCGCGTCCGGATCGAAGCGTTAAATTCACTCCGGCGGACGTGACGTGGGTATATCCTATAAATAAAAAGGAGAACAGAAGGTTGGTGGTGCTTCGTTATTTTTCGATTCTCCTTTTTTTTTCCTGCAGAAACTGCGCCCTCGGCGGGGGTGCGGGCGAAATACGGCTTGGCGGGCGTGAAAACCAGCCGGAAATTCGCGCTGGTAGTACACGGGGTGAAGTGCGCGAGCGGGAATAAACGTGTCGCGCCTAATCCTACTTATTTATTTACTGCCATGGAAGCCAACTATACAAAACTGCACGAGAATGCGTCGAATCCCGACCGATATACGAGAGGGACACAAATAGAACCGCGTGCGATAGAAAGAGCGAAAAACAGGAAGGAAGAGAAAAAGAGAAAGAGAGAGAGAGAGAGAGAGAGAGAGCGCGATATGGAAGGAGGGTGAAACTGCGAGATACAGGTGGGAGTGTAGGAAAATGTATACCGAACAGCGAGATCACAATGGAAGTTCGACCACGATAGAATTTCGGAGATAAAACGAGAGAAAACATCCGCGACATACGATCGAGGTCGGCCAGGGAAAAATATATAGGTAGATCGATAGAACACGAGAAAGGGAAAAAAGTAAAAATCGAATGCGCCGTCAACGCGCTCCAAAAGTTTCGGACAATATCACGCATGTATGTTTTACGTATATCATGTCGGCGTAATCTTTCATGACGATTTAAAGAGACTAGAGCGCTAATCGCGAGTAATAATTCATTAGCGGCGAATAGCGAGTGAGAATATTTTTTCGTATAAAACACGACAATGCTCGCAAAATTACAAAGCGCGCGCTGGTTAGGGGAATATATTTTCTATTTGCCCCAAGCGAGGGAAAGAGAAATTTCGAGTGAATGAGGGAAATATGTGTACATGGAAATAGCGGGATCGCGATAGAGCTTTAACGGCGATAGAATTTCGGTGGTAAAACGCGAAAAACACGTGCGAAAAAAAAAAAAAAAAAAAAAAAAGAAGTACATGAGCGGATAGAGCACGGTGCGAATGCGGAATGAGGTACGGAGGTAAAAAAAAAGAAAAAAGAGGAATGGCGGGAGCGAGTCGGACAGCGGATAATTTCTCGGCGAAATTATTACAGCCGGAACTCCGTTACCCCGAAAATTACTGGCACGCGCTTTGCGTTGCGAGAAAAAAATTTTCCCTCGCTGTTGGCTCAACCGGGCTCGTTGCGCAACACTTTCCGACTGAAATTTCAATGAAACTTTCTTCCCCGCCGTCGGCTCCATTAGCTTTTCAAAGATACTTTTAAAGTACCGCGGCGTTTTTTTCCAGACGTCCGCGGGTGCGTTTAATCGATTAGTGGCCACGCGCGTGATTCCGTGAAATGATAAACGACATTAATCAAAATTATTGTGTCGCAATAAGTGAGAGACAAATCGTTAATTTGGGAAATTTTATTTGTACAAAAAGTTTTCGAAAATTCACGTGTGTACAGAGCATCTGATTTTGTAGAAAAATTGGATATATTTTATAAGAAACGCTTAATAAAACCAGTATATTTAGTTTTAGAGATACAATAGAGGATTCCTTGGATATTCTTTCTTCGCAGAAATTTGGTTCGAACGTTATCTTCTTGCACAACTTTCGTAGTTTCAATATTAAGTCTTGGCGAAACTAATTGTAGGCTTCAAATTTAAATTTTATTAAAAGGAGGTTTACTTCTTTTGTAAGGTAACTGAGTTTTTTCTTTTTTTTTTTTTTCACTTTCATTAAGAAATTATTATTATTCGGAATCCTCTCTAGTTTTTTATTCGCCCGAAGTCTTTAACTCTCAAGGTTAAAGTAATTTCGTAATTACGCTTCTGTTTAAAGTTTTAAGGATAAAGGAAAAGTTCGTCTCATCTATAACGCATCAAAAGGATAACAAATCTTATAAAGACTCTTTGATCCTTACAGCTAAAAAATCCGATAAATATAAGTAATTTCAGTCGAGATGGGATGACATTTTTTTATAATAATAGCGACGATTCATGTGTATATTAATATTTGCTTTTACTTAATTAATTGCTAGTCTTTACACTATTGTAACATCGAGAAGAGAAAGAGAATAACGAGGTTGGTTATCGGAGGCGGAAAGGGAGAGATAAGTTTCGGAAACAAATATAATCCCTCACTCGCGCCGATCGACATAGAAAGGTGAGCAGAATAAAAACGATGTGGGGAGAGAAACGGCGGCCAGAGAAATCGACGGCCAGCGCAGAGAATAATGGCGACCAATAATCGAAAGAAATCCGTTATGTCTCGCGAATAGCGACCAAATATTTGTATCAAAAACGTCTTGCGTCCCGTCGTGATTTGTTAAAGCTTAATCGACGCGTCATTACGATCTCGCAATATGGAACGCTCCATTTTTGAAACCCTCGCAAAAATGATATAAACGGGAGCTTTTAGCGGTAAAAATGATCGGGAATGACAAAATAAGAAAAAGAGAGAAAATACAACGCGTGCTTATTGATTGGTAGTTTCTGATAGCGAATATTCTATCGCACAAATATGGCGGAGTACAAGAGAAAAAAAAGAGAGTAAAAAGCGTCTTGAAGAGACGCGATACAACAATGATGACGAGGGAGATGAGAGAAATCGACAAGAACGGAACGTCGCAATCGAAAGAGATTTTTAAGAGCCGACTCCGCAAACCCTGCGATCTTAACCATACGGTTACAGACATATCCCGTGATCGGCTTACGTGGGGGTGGATAGCATTCACGGCGATATTTTATTACGTTCGAGGCGGTTTGTACAACCGTTCGGGAGTGGCGGAAGTTCCCGCGCCACCCTCCGCCTACCGCCACTGGCGCAACTATTGGTTATTTTTCCGATTTCTTTCCAAGATAAATTTCAGATTCCACGATCGTACTTTTGGAGCAGTCTTTTATACCGCGGGACGTAATCAAGATGATCGATTCGCGAGAACGTGAAATATATATAGAGGGAGAGGGGCTGAAAACTCGATGCGCGCGATCGATCCCTCGTCTCTGTCGAATACGAGCCAAATGCCTTCAATAAAGAATGGATTCGACGGATTATCCGATGCGTGTAGCATCGATACGGGGATTCTCCGCTAAAATGTTTAAAACGATATGCTATTCCGGGTGAACCTCAGTGAAACCGAATCCGGTGCGCGCTCGCGAGGAGGAAGAGTTCAACAACTCGATCGTTAATAAATAAACGGGCGAGGATTCGCTCTCCTCTGATATACCTTTCCGTATACATTGCGCGTTCGGTTTTCCGAAGACGGAAGTGCAGATTTCCTGCGCAACGCGTGTAATTTTCGTCGTGCCACTCTCTCTCTCTTTCTCGTAAGGATGAATGAAAAGAGATAGAAAGAGAACAAGGAAGAAGGATAAGAGGAGCAATAGCTCGTAAATATTACTAGCAAGATCTACGACACATCCGGTGCGATTATCGGCGAATGGCTGCACCCTTCCCTCCCCTGAATCGCGCGTAGGTACCGGCCGGGAATAACCGGTGATATTTCGTGGTCGAGGCTATCCCAACAATGCTATCGGGCCATCCCTCTCCTCATTCTCGTTTCCCGAAACTCTCCTTCCTCCGCATCCTGTCCCTGCGCGCGATTCACTCGGCGCGGTCTTCTCTCCCATCCCAGCTCTCCTCCCCCTTCGTTCCGTCTTCTCTTCGTTCTTCGTCCGAGGCAAGAATAATGGTTTTTCGTTCGATCGGTCCCGCATCGGCCGAGCGAAGGTAGATTGAATTGGAAATATGTGATTCGGCAGTGTGTAAAGTCGTCAGACTTTTCCGCGGTTCCCTCTTCACCCTCTCCCTTTCGCCCGGGAAGAAATCCATTGCTCTTTATATATGCCGCCCGCGGCGTAGGCCGGAACGGCGTCTCTTTCCTCTCGCGCGAAATACCGACCTCGAGTATCGAGGTCAGAGTCTAGACGGCGTACATATCTCTCCGCATGTGCGTTGAAATGCGACCCGAGATTCGCGCGAGACTTCTAATCGCGAAATATGATTCTCACTAGTTAACTTCTTTGAAGTGACAAATAGAGAGAAGATGAAACGCTATTTTATCGTGATACAATAAATGTTATCACAATTCAACGTAAATAGTCACAAACTTTATGTTTTGAGAACTTGAAAAGAGATATTTGAATACTTTCTTTGTGATCTCTTCTTAAGTTATTTTTGTAAAATAATGTAGTACATTTAATATCTTATTTGATACCGTGTCGCGTATGGAAAAAACATTACGTTCGCAATTTTTATTTTCTCGCGGAAGAAAGTTAGCGCGCGGTTTAGATCGTTTTTGTCGTCTTCGATCTAGTCTTTCGATCGTAATACAAAAATTTAACAATGCAACCAGAATTGTAATGCAATCGCTCATCGAGTTTGTCACTTGGCCGCGAGTCATGGCGTCGAGCGAGCAATGTCCGGTCGTCATGCTATTTCCGCGCGATCGATAAAGGAGTGTCGCCTGATATTTAGACGAGTTCTAAATCATTACGTTTAATCCTAGCTAGATTGGATACCGTTTTAGCGATGACTGATGTAAAAGTCATGTCCTTCTTATTCGATGTCTCAATATATCGGACAACGCGTCAGGTTGATGTCGCTATTTGCAAAGTATCTGTCAAAATCTGAAAGTTGAATGAAAGTTTCGTTGTATGTGAGCGCGAACTAGTTGCGTTTCAACAGTTGCGATATTCTCAAAAACTAGCCAAATGGAAAGTTGTCTGAGAAATTATTTCTTACAAGAAATGTGAAACTAAACTACATAATACAGATCTTTCCTCCGTCTCTCTGCTCGTAAATATTTCAATCAGGCGATCAGCAGCCACGATAGCTGCTGAAGAATTCGCGCTCCGGGACAACAACGGTCGAGCGAGCTGTGAATATTTATCAGCTCGCGTTCCCTCCCGCGGCGAAAAGTAACGTTAACGGAAACGAGAGAGAAACTGGCCGAATTTACGAACTAAGGGTGAAAAGCCAATAGAAGATACGTATAACGTATAGAGATAGTCGTGCAAGAGTTCGACCGACCGACCGACCGACCGACCGACCGAACCCGAGCAGAATTGAATAACCACGAGTTCAAGGCTCGAGGCTGCTGTCACGCGCAGATAGTTCACCCGGTAATTCCCGTACGCATCTACCGATTCGCGCGGTGGTCTGGTTCTATAACGCTACTCAGGACCGAAAGCGCAAACATCAGGATTCAGCCCCGCGGGGGGAAAACGTAATCGCGCGCTCGAAAGACGCGCGAAGCGAATTAGGTCAGCGCGAATTGACGCGGCGTGTTGGCGCGCGACACGCGGCAAGCTTTATTAAATTCCGCGGTAGCGTTTCCATTCGGGCGCGGTGATTCCGTGAACGATTGTCGCGTAATTGCGTGCGAGAAAGCTGTGCGTTAACGCCCGCGGTATCGACAGTACGTTAACGTCGCCGCGTCAGCTGTATAATCGGCCAGAACGCTAATAGCAACGGACGGAGAAGTTGCCGCGATAATTTCCGGGAAAGGGGATGGAGAGAGGCGACGACGAGAGAATAATGCCAACGAACTCTCGGAAGGAAATAGGAACTTCCCATCCGGACGAACGCGCGCAACCGGGTTAACTCTCTCTCTCGCGCGCGCGCGCGAATCGGTAGAATTTATTAAATTCTCGACGCTCGGCGTTAACTCGGCGAAGTAATTTGTACCGGTGCGCTACATATTGCCGGGTGCATTCGGCTAGAGAACCCCGCAGTGATCTCTTTCCCACTCTCTCGCGTAACGCGCGAAATCTTTAGCTTAGTAATTAAAGTCGAGAGAACCGACGAATACAGGCATTTCCGCTGTTATTTAATCACCGCCGGCGATGCGCTTCAAAAAGACCTGATTAACCTCGCTTTAAGTTAACTACGCATTAGAAATTATACACAACCCATTCGTCTGATATGGAAACTCTCGCGAGCTAGTCTTGACACATCCCTTTCGGTGTAGGTGAAACAACGCTGTTCGGAATAAAACCTAACGCGCGTTTTTTACGATACCGTTATAGCTGACGCACGCATTGACATTTCTCTTCAATAGAGCGCAAGAAATTTTTCACGAGAACGTAAGATGCGAACGCAGCAAAGCGACGGCTGCAACAACGTGTGTGCACGCAACACTTGTTGCGCCGTGCATCGAACACACGTTTTCTTTCTCTCTCTCTTTCTCTTCCGGCGTTTTTTTTTTTTTTTTATCTTGCTACATGTAAGAGTGTCGCAGCGAACGGATTCCGACATCGTCGGCCATTGCCATCAGAGACGTCGTATCCCTAATGCGGAACCGGTTCCCATTCACGCTTAATGTAACGTTATGTCGTTCCGCCGGCGGAGAGTTCCGATTCGGTCGGAACTCTCCGCCATGAATACCGACGAAGAAGACAGCCGATGTTGGAACTTCATACTGATAGCGGCGGAACTACACACGTTTCTCTCCCGCGCGCGTCGTTTTCTGCTCGCGAGCACGTCGCGTAAATTTTCTCCACCGACGCGCCCAACCCTCGCGCTTGCTTGCTTGCTTGCTCTCCTCCTCGTCGTATTCCCGCCAAGTTTGCGGGTAAATCATCGCGGCCTCCGTGCATACATTCCCGGCGACCAGTGTACGTGACAGTCGGCGCCGTTTCACCACCACCGATCACGCCGATTTCCATGGCGACCGTGTTTTATCGTGTACAAACGACTGCGCTTTATTCATCTCGCGTGTCAAAGTGATTTCCGAAGTTGCCGCGACGATTGCAAATCTCACCGACAAAGTAATTTTACCGTTTCCAAAACTGTATTTTTCTCGCTCCGACGGATATACTTCGATTCTTGCGTCAGGACAATTCAGGATGTAACGGAGTTTCTAGTAGATACAAAAACAATTATATGACGCGACACACAAACCAATTTGTAAATTTTGTTTCGAATTCGTTATCGAAAGGATCGCAAACTGTTATAACGTATTATTGCAATTCTTAAAATGATTCTAATTCCGCGCAGTATCTCGACGGAAACAGTTGCGCAAAGAACAGTTGTGTGTGTCATCTACTTTTATAAAGTCATATTTCTTCTGAATCTTATGTACTTTCCGATACGGATTCAAAGCAATATCGTTCTCTCAGACGTGTATCGAACGTGTAGTTTGCGCGAAGTTTCAACATACCATCGATTCAAGCATCTCGCGATACATCAGAGTTGGACGCAATAGTTGTCGCGTAGTTGCGTCTATAACGCAAATTAAAAACACATAAGCATTATTTATTATTTATATTATACGTATTAAATAACAAAAAAACCGCAATTATTTCTCCACCAATACTTGCTGAAAAAAATGGTAATCTGCACGTGAAGAAAGTTTAATCCTTTCTCACAACATCATTTTCTTCGTGGCAAGAAAACTAGATGCGCGCAAAAATGGAAGCGATAAATGCATAGCGTGCTACATCGAGGGCAATCTAATCGAGCGACGAGCTCTCTATAATGGATTTAACCCTGTCGCTATAGTCTACGAAAACCAAGACATATAGCTATAGATACTTTCGATCATAGCGGATGTATTTGCATAAAACAAATTTTGCGGATGCAAGCGAAAGCATCGTCAAGGACAGTATTATTTAAAAGCTGCCTAGCGCTGAAATCTGAGGAGCAACTCACTTTGCGCCAACTTGTCTGTGAAGTTCCGTGCGCATCTACGATTCTCCTGTTTAGGAAGTTCGAAGTAGGAACTTTCGAAGCGGTTCGACAGTATAAAAGAACTTTCCATTCGAGTAAACGCTTTTAATGAGAAAATATGATGCGATGCTTCCTTCTCTTTCTCTCTTTCTCCTTCTTCCTCCTCTCTCTTTCTCTCGCAGTCCACGATGCCAATTAGAAGAGAATAGCTTTCTCCCATTCACTCCCCCCCAATCCCACTAGTTCTTCTCTCATCCGCCCTCACAACACCCTTCTGTCTTCCTTTCATTACGACGAGAAGTAACCCGGTTGGAGTATTCTGATGAAAATCGTAATGCAATAGGCATGTAATACAAAAGGGGATAAAATACACCCTTTCCCCCTCGATAAGACGATCGACCCTTCTTATTCGCGTGCATAACTACGTACTTCGGATCTGATAGGATGGTCGGGGATATTTCCAAGCGGGGATCCGTCGCGCGAGGGGATCGATACGTTCCCGGTCTCGCGCGACAAGTTAATCCTCGGATCTGGAAAATAATTTTCTAACGTCGATAACAGCCAGTGGACGAAAAGAAGAGCGTTTGGAAGATTTTCATAATCGCCGCCGTTCGGAGTCTTGAAGGGATGTATGAATTTTATGAAGTTATAAACATTCGAAACACAAGATTTAGATTATTGCGCAATTTTGAGACTCAAAGATGTTATTTATCACATCGCTGAGAACTCGCATAATAATGTGTTTAATATTTCTCGCGAGAAAATCTCTCTGTCTCTCTCGTAAAGTTCGGAAAAGAAACACTTTCGTAAGTTGTGAATTACTTCGCGTAAAAGACAGAAATATGAGAATTGGCGAGTCGTAGAGCATTACGGGAAGGAAAGAAAAGCAGTTCGATCGGTAGTTATAAATCAAGAAGGACACGCGAAGCTCGCCACTCTTCCTGTCTCTATCAGGATGACCCCCTTCCAGAAGCGCGCTTCTACAAAGTATCGACCGGCCGGATATAAGAGAGAAAACCGACGGCGTGTTCCGCGAATACAAACCGGGAGAGAATTCCGCTCGGTAGAAAATTTTGCTCGTTGTCTGAGCGTCGAATTTACGACAGGTCCACTTGGCGCTTTCGCCAATCCCGACAGGTTGTCAAGTTTCGTTGAAACGAGAGAGAGAGAGAGAGAGAGAGAGAGAGAGAGAGAGAGAGAGAGACAGAAAAAGAGATCATCAATTCGCGATTGATAGAGTCAAATAGTGATACGAGCGCGGAGGAACCTTCTAACGAGGGACATAACTCGAAAGCTTTTCAATTATAGAGAGAATAATTGTCGCTACCGAAAAACGCTGACTTGTCGGTTCAAAACCGCTTGGAGAAAATGTCACTTTTATCGGCTCTCTCGTCGAGAAAAAAAAAACTGCCGCGCTTGATCGTTATGGACTACCGATCGATTTGCAAAAAAAAAACCAGGAGGAAGAAGGGAGAGGCGGTTTTTTTTTACGATAATTGTTACAATTCGATCTCCTACGTGTAGCATTTTCCTGTTCTCAATTTCTACCTCCGTCCAACCGCTCCTCTCATCTTCATCATATCGCAGCGTCGTTACAAAGTAACGAGCTCGACCGCGCGCGCTAACCAAAACGTTTAATTAATCCGACATACAATGCCAACGCGATGCGGCACTCATATCATGTACCGGGCGGTCCAGAAGTCTCTGGCACGCGGTATCAACTGTTCGCCGGGATCTCTGATGAAATTGCGAATCCGCGGGTCCTCTCTCTCTCTGTTTCTCTCTCTCTTTCTCTTTCTTTCTGCGGAGCGTCGAGTTGCCGACGACATTTCAACCCCTGTTATTAACTGTGGCTCTGCCGCAGCGCGCGCAGCGACACGTCCAACCCTCTCGTACCAGGCCGCGGGAGGCGGCCCCTGCGTGCCCTCCTTCATCGCCGACACACGTCGGCGATAACTATTCGGGCACCACCGTAGTCCGACGACAGTGACACATTACCGTTCCCGCTTTAACCCGCACGGTTAGCGCTCGCGCCTCGTCGCTCGCTATATACCATCGATGCATAACTGGTAATTACGCGAGCCGAGCGCCATTATCGCAGCCCCGGGTCTTCCTTTATTGGTCGCGCGCGCGGAAACGTCAGATCGGGAAATACCGGTCCTCTCGTTCCCGTTACACCGGAATACGATCGGGGCTACCGATCGGGGTGGCGAAGGAACGAGCCACTCGAATTCGCTCGTTTTCCTTCCGTCCACCACCTGCGACCCTCGTACGAACGAGGGATGTAAAACATCGAACGGGCGGTTCGACGAGAGAGAGAGAGAGACAGAGCGAGAAAGAAAGAGAAACGGCCGCAGCGTTAGATCGTGAGATAGGACTGCGTTTTAAAAAGCGAAGTGTAGTCACCAATTCAATCGGCCCGAAGATTTGCAGTTCGAGCTGTATCTACTGGTCGCTTAAAAGGTATTTACGACTCTTACGGAAATTGGAGACTGATAGGACAATTTATTTTAAAATTAAACGACTTACGTGCAAAAAAAATAATCATTAGATATTTTCTTTCATTTTTTAAAACATTTTTATCAAACAATTGTTTACGTTTTTTAAATGTACACGAAATAGGCGTAATATTCAGAACAATTTTGACTTCGTAAATTTTTTCTTCGCGCCGGTGGCTTGACGCAGACTCGCGTCATAGTCGCGGTACGCGCTGAGGTTTCTAATTACTGCGTAGTCGTGGTAATGTCTCGGTGGCTGCTAAGACATCGATGGCTTCCGCACGCGGTATCGTGTATACCGCACGTGGACCGGGTGAGAGAGGGTCGAGAGAGTGGGAACGAGGGATGTAATTAACGCGACCAGTTTGCAGCGAGACACTGACGTATCTATCTATCTTCCCGGCCGCTTCGTGGCGGACTGATGGTTATCCCTCTTACCCTTTACGTAATACGCGATACGTAAGACCTGCGAGCGAGGCCATCCCCTTTTCTCTTCCCTCCGCTGCGCGCATATACACACAGGCAGAGCAACTACCATTAGGAAGGCACTCCGTTCCGCAATGCAGTTCGCGCTGTGCACTCGGGAATGGTTTCGTTTAGCGACCTAATGCCTGTCGATCGGAAAAAGAGAAAAAAAAGACGGTATGTGTCTCCAGAACCAATAAAAGTCTTTTTTTTCATTCATGAATATTATTCGATCGTTAAAAAGTACTTTGTTATTTTTTAAATAAAAAGTTCGGTCACTGGGGCGGTTACGTTATTTTTTTTTCGCCGAAAGAAACACTTGATATAAAAAGAAATTACTTAAAGAACACCGATCGAGTTTTGCATATCCGACTAAACACAGTGGGCAACTGCGATCCAAGGGAAAGAGAGGATGGTATCGCGCAATAAAATTTCGAATGAAGAAATTTGTGCGGTATTTTTCTGCGGCCACTCTTTCACAGAGAGTCTGTTCGAATATTCAGAATTATTCTTCCCAGGAAGATAAGCAAGCACAAGAGGGCGAAGCGGGAGTATCGCTGAGAGTGCCGTGCTGTTGTGTCGGTTAATCTTCAGATGGACGGTCCGTCGAGGGAGTTTTGCTCCCGTAGTCCCCTTCAAAAAAAGAAAAACGACAACGCGGCACTTTCACGAAAGGGGGGTTACAAGAGTAAGCGACCGGAATCTCATAGAAATTGCAAATACGCCGGCAAATAATCCTCAATCCGTCCAGCTGCGAATTACCGTGACGGAGCTGCTTTAGCGGAATGTAAGGACTACTCGTGAAGAAGAGAGAGCTCGGAGTGTAAGGCGCTCCGAGCGAATCGTCAGGACCGACAAGAGCTAAAACCCGTCGGTTCGATGTCAGCTCTAAATCGTAACTTGCTTTCCCCCGTCTTAGTGTAAGGGACGCATTACGCGGAGTTACGATTACGAGTCGGATGCTCGTAGCTCCTTCACCATTTTGGGACCTTCACGTCCGCGCGCAGCTATACCACGGTCGTTGAGTTCCGGCCATCTGGCGAGTAAAAACGTCTTTCGACCTTTCGCGTTTACACTTTTTTAAAGAAATAACGAGCTGCGGATTGCGCCATTTTCCTCTACTTTCTTTCGCTACCTTCACGTGTTACTTTATTTAAAAAAAGTGACGAAAAAATTAGCGTTGCTAATTTTTTCTAAATTTCTTCTAAAATATTCAAGAACATCGGTTTTCCTCATAGTTTATGATAATTTATTTACAAACGAATGTGTGTTATCATTTTTTCAGACGTCATGCCGAGAAGTAGTCAATCGTTACATAAAGTGTCTTACAAATCAATAAAACTTTCGTTAAAATGTAACTGTGTTCGAAAGTGTCATCTGAAATTACATAGTAAATGTTTTACTTTATTCAAATAATGTAATAAACGTCACGTAAACATCGCGCGTAAAATCGAACACATCTCCGATCTATATCGGAATCAATCACGGCACAGGTGTGTTCTGTGAACCCCGGTAAATTGTTATGCGCCATGTTGAAAATAGAAGGCGACGTTATTGCACGTTATGGCTGTTCTGTCACATGTGTCAGCCGCTGACAATTTGCACTCACGGTATTATCAATTTTGCGAGCTCGATATAGAATCGTCATATAACTGCATACATTCCATCTTCATCGATTCCGTGTGTTCGAAAATTGGCACAGAGAGTGTTTTTAGAAGAGATATCAATCGTCACCACAGGAGATGCGTCCTTGATTAAAGTTTCACGGGAAATATCGCGGGTCAAATATTATAAAATATTTTTTGCGTTGTAATTATTATCACCGGTTAAATGTAAAT
>QVOB01002588.1:0-25124 GCA_014839585.1 Pseudomyrmex concolor | reverse complement strand
TTATATAAAAAAAGGAAGGATTGTAATTTGCACTTGCTTCGTTAAACGATGATGTTCATTTGAATCAATATATTGCATACAATGTACAGTAGTGCCTCGCGTATTTGCCGCATGTTTTCGTCAATATCTCTCTGCGAGTTATCCCTACAAATTTCTAGAAGTGCTTCGCAGAAAGTACTCGGTCTAGGCTTTCTGCGAAGCACTTCCAGAAATTAATAGGGATAATTCGTAGAGAGATATTGAGGGAAACATGCGGCAAATACGCGGCAAATATGCGAGGTACTACTAGCGTAACTTCATTAATCATATGTCAACAAAGAGAAATATTACTGCAACACTTTACAATTCTGTTGCATCATTAACACGCAATTATTCTACAGATACACTGAATAACGTAGCGACTTGAACAATGGAAAATTTTCCGATATAATTCAATTCAATTAAAAGTTCAAGACAGTTTAATGCGCAAACAAACTTTGCAAATTAACATTGGATGATTATATAAGAAATATATTGTGCATTTTATCATTGTCAAATATATGTGACACATGTACGCAAATGTATTCTCTATTGCGATTTGGCATGTGCCGCGGAATTGGTTACAGATAGTTAAAATACTAGGCGATTCGAGCACACCGAGACATTCGAGTTCGCTCGAATAAATACTGTATAAAGATGGAATCAAAATGTGTGTGTATTCGCGATTTTCCATGAGATATCTGCGACGCGGAGACAAAATTTCCCTCGCGCATGTTAAATCGATGAATTTTCTATCTCCACACTATTCACGAAACGAACGGAGAATCGCGAATAACGCGCAAAGTCTCTCTGGCGCTCTCTTACTCCTTATATATAATTATCCTTTATTATTCGTAATAATAGAAATTGATAATGAGTAAAAATTGTTATATTATATTAGGACTTTGCCGACGTTTGGCAAATGAAGCTACTTCTATGATCCGCACATTTTCACATTCGTTCGTCTTGCGCAAAACACATTCACGATTATTCTTCAACCCTACTTCGATTAAAGAGCAACTAATGAAAAAATCAATTTTCTACGTGTGCCAACTACTTAGCACCGATTCTATTTTCAACTTTTTCAGACTTCTGTTTTTTTTTACTCGTGTTGCGTGTATCCATATATATCTTATTTTTCCGCGTTTACAGAATTTAGCTTTTTTTTTCGAGAACGTCGCAAAGCAAAGTTTGGTCGCGACCACAATTTTCGCTGTTTTTTTAGACGAGACTCGAAGGATGATAGTTGCGCATTACTTAAAAACGACGTAGAAAAATATGTTCGCGAAAAAATTTGGGTCCCTCTTTCCACTTTTTTTTTTTTTTTTTTTTTTTTTATCTTCGTGTTCAGATTTATCAAAACAGTCGTTTGATACGGATGTACTCGAGAGTTTAATTGACGTGATCTCATTACGGGAAAGCTCGATTTTAACATTTAATTTTGGAACTCAGATATTTTAACGGTTGTACCGTTGATTTTTACTTTTTCGCTCTCAATTTTGCCGTGTTGATAAGTGTGTTGAGATTTTTTTTTTCCACTTGTTTATCGATCCTTCTTTTTTTCACGTAGTCTAATTTTGTTTGGTGCGATATGTATGTGCTTATTTCGTCGGTGTACATTAGTATTTTTCCGACTACATACTCTTTTTTTATAACACAGAAGATGTTACTCGTGTTCTTACATTGGTTTTCTGAGCATTGGATGACCTTTCTTCGAGAATGTATCTTTTGCTCATTTTTTGCGTTTTTGTTATCGATTCAGTTACTGTTATACTACGTGCTAAAGAGACATGTAAATAGAAAAACTATTATAGGAGATTATTTAGAACAATAAAAGTCAGAAAAGAGAGGGAGCTTCTTTTTTTTCAATTCGCAGTAATAGTTGTATCATTTTAACTAACTCCTCGGAGTTATACACTATTTTGGCATTTAGAGACTTGTTGCTATTTAGGATTCTTCATAATTACTTCATGATTACTATATCACTGTTCTCTCTGAAAAAACAAAAAAAACAAAAAAACAAAAAAAAAAAAATACGTTGTCTCTTGTCTTTGGATGCTTGATCGCAGAAGTTTGTTCTCTATATCGAAATAGAAAATAATTTTATATGCTAAATTTATTCAAGTCCATAGTTTTGTAAATATATATGAAATCTAATTTTGTTTTACATACACGAGACTTTTATATACAAAACGAAGTTACGTAAAGAGAAACAAATATATTTTTATTCATCCAGTAATATTTACCTCGTCGAGTGAATTTTTGAGATAAATTATTTCATGAACAAGAGATGCCATCGTAAAAAAGTGATATATTACTATAAAACACATTTGCGAGAAAAAATTCGTATGCATCTCTTTCTCTCTTTTTCTCAATATTGTATATTATTGTTATGTATATTATCTTTATATATGTTCATTTATTAAAAATGTTTCATAAAAAGTAAGGAACTTTTTATAGTACATGCAAATTTAATAAAAGTATAAATAATTAGACACGCAACTTTAGGCAACTTTTGCACATACTAACGTTTTGGCACAGCTGCAACGATGTGAATACAAAAGAGAGAAAAAGAGACGAAAAAACGGTAATTTTACAAAAGTAATCTCATTGTTCTTATGTCAGATCTCTCGTATCATATTAAAAACATTTGTTTCAAAAAGTCACGCCTTTCTCGCATGTGATGTTGTTGTGTAAGGAGTATAAAACTTACGGTATAAACGCGACAAGGAAGCAACCGTTTCAAGGAAATGTAAGACCACACATGGAACAACATATGTATTATCGAATACGCATATTTATTTTCAAATCGCAAATTAGTTAATAGTTCGTCTTGCGCGTGTGTGCGATTTCGTCATATATCTTTTTTTTTTTTATATAACACACGAATTACGTCAGAAACGATTACATCGACTTTTACATCTTACATAAGCGTATCGAAGTCAAATTCAATTTTTGCTCTCGCAATTTTATGCTTCGCTGCGATTAGCATTTCGAGATGCAACAAATGTGTACGCGTACATAAAATTTTGATATTTATTTAAAGTGTCTTTGAACGCCAACCTTGCAAATTTTTTGTTTTACGCTACGTGTCGTTTGATATTTTGTAATTGGTCAATTTTTTCTTCGCATTTGAGAATTACATGTGTATTCACAAGATTATTCTTTTCTTTAATTCGTAATTTATATATACGGTTTTTTTTGTGAGAACTGTACGTTTATCTATTATCTTTTTTGGGATTGGCGTTTGATCTTTTGTGAGAATACACGCCATGTTATTGATAGGAAATATTCTAGTGACCGCCTAGTTGTCAGTAGTTCTTTTTTCGCATCATTGATGTTTATCTGTTCGCTCTTTCGCCTGAAGCACCAAATCGACCAATCTCTCGATGTGGAAATCAAAGACTTGTCGGATTCGCGTGCCGCAGGTTGTAGTGCGCTTTCTCTTTTGCGCAGCTAGATAGGATAGGCTCTAAGGCAAACAAATCCAATCGTTCTTGCGCTGTCAGAATTACTGACAACTATACGAACATAACCGTATAAAGAAGCAAATCTCATATTTCTCACTTTTTGAAATTTGTGTGATAAGATATTAAAAAGATTTTTATTTCCGACTATATAAAAAATATAAAATTTTCTCTTATTATTTCTCTCTCAATAGAGAAAGAGAAATTAAAAAAAAAAAAAAAAAAAAAAAAAAAAAAAAAAAAAAAAAAAAAAAAAACAATGTCGCTAAAATTTTCCGACGAGTTAAATAAATCGACTTGCTGAAAACAAATTAATCTTTCAAATATCGCAAAATATTCGATTCTTTTATAAATTTTTTTACTTATCGGTTTTTTCTCATATCGGTCACAAATAAATTAAGGCTGAAACATTATCAGTTTGTCAGTCAGAAGACGGATTGTGTTTGGTCGTCATCGCGCTCAAGTCGCGATTTCGATCACGTTTGTGCGATCAGGATTTCGCGATATATATATAAATTTTTTTTTTACAAATTTCGCAAAAGTAAAAACATATTGTTTCCCGGACGTCTACGTGTGGTAAGTCCTAGGGAAATCACAAATCACGTACATACACGTCGTTTCGAATGTTTCTAGACGACTACCTATCTACTTCTTGTAACTCAGGAGCTTTTAATTTCGCCGAGCTACAAATCGATTAACTAAATTGCACTAATACATTGCACATGTTTTCTGACATTTTCTTTGGCATCTCTACGGATCATTATATGTATATATAGATATATATATATATACATACATATATATATATATATATATATATATATATATATGTCACATTCTCTTCCGTGAAAAAAAGAGAATCGCCCAACGCGTACAGTAGAAACCCCTCTATTCTTAATCAAACGTGACTAAAAAGTTCACCTCTCTGTTATTAACATTTCGCAACTCCCATTTGCGCTTGTATCCAACATGTTTAACAGAACGAAAATGATACGTTAATCGATAATCTACTTTTAATTTTTCGCTTTCTTATTCTACGCACGATCACGTTGTTATGTACAATAACGAGAGACCGAACAAAGTAGGAGGGAAGGAATGTTAAAAATAGATAAAAATGAATAATAAAATAGAGAGATTAAGAATACAGAGAGATTAAAAACACAAAGAGATTGTAAGAACAAATGAAATATAGAAGGATTCTGCAGTGGTAGACCCGTGCGAACACTCGAGAAGAAACAAGTTTTCCTCGCTTGTTCGAGTTCGAAAGTCTCGAATAGATAACTAGAGAATAACATAGACACAATGCGCACGTGAAACGACAACTTTTTGCTTTTATTACTTACATCTTTGGAAAATCACTCAGTCACGACTAATCACATACTGTTCACAATTACATATATGCGTGCAATTAAAAAAAAATAATTAAACTGAAATGCCTACGTTTCTAAGTTTCGTAACAAATAAATTAAATTGCGAGATATTTCACGGTTAAATCAACACAAACACGTCAATAACTCAAATAACTCAACAAGTTGCGTAAAGTATATGTATATAATAATAGTATAGAAAATCGTAAGGAACTTTTAAAATCAACTAAAATGCATCTTATTCTATATAAATATGTGTGAGATAACAATATTTAATAACAGTAAGCTAATAGAGAAGATGAAACAGAATAGTAGGACAGACTCGAGTCAATACACGAGACATGTACGTGTGTTATTTATTAAATATAAAAACCTACGAACACTTCGATCCCTTTATTTGGATCTTCTTCAGTATACAAACAACAAATCAACAATTGACTTCTCAATAATGACGGACCGACTTAAGACCGACCTAGTAAGGTCTCGCGGCCCGAGTGCAGGGCTTGCGAGCATAGAAATCCCGAGCTCAAATCCGTTCAATACTGTAGAATTTTTTCCGGTTTCTTTCAATCAAGTTGATTAATTGAGAAACAAATTAAATCGAGTTTCCAATAATTAATTCGACTGAAATCTTCAAATTAATCCCCTCTTAAAAACGGTTTTAGTCACACAAACTTTTTTTTACAGTAATTTGTATACTGAAAAAGATCCAAATAAGGATCAAGACGTTTGGTTTTATATTCAATAAATAACACAACGTACATCTTGTGACTCGCATCCGCCCTAATATTCTGTTTCAATATTTAATAAATTTCTTGCAAAGATAAAACTTAAAATATAAGTAATAACAAAAAAACTCGAGAGATATTGATATGCTCAACTCATTTGTAATGAGTTAATCAACGCTTCAAGAGAGAAACGAAGATACTTATTCGGTTATAATAAATATTTAAATCATGTCGCACAATATAAAATCTTTGATTTATATTCAAAGTAAGATTATAATCCCCTTTGTTCGCCCTTCTTGCCAGCTCCGAGTACTCGCACAGTCCCTACCTACGAGAACTAATAAATGACAATGTTTGTTGTCATTCATTATTCTCATTCATTCATTCACTCATTTATATTGACTACCTCGATTTATAATATATGTATATTACTAACTAATTTTCTTCATCGTCGAATATATATCGGATACATCGACGTCACGCATTTTCCCTCTGCGAGAGTTCGTCAGATCGATCTGCCGGTATAACTACATTGCGACGCGCATAGCTTATACATTATTATTTATTACACAACACATGCATATAGTGTGATAAATATCTATGTAATAAATAATCAGTAATTTCTTTTCTCTCTGAAACGACGTAATCACGTAAATGACAGTAAATAGGACTGTACGTCTTAACTTTGTTTCTCGGTAAGTTGTAGTCCGATACCGCTAATCTATATCGATCAGCCGATAGACAATAAAAACGTATCTCAGATAGAGATCACTAGACCAATAAATCGACCTCGATGCGTGATGATGTAAAACAGATTTTAGATTCTTTTTTTTTTGTTTTTTTAAATCGGAGATAGATGCATTGATCACGCGCGTTCGTTAATTATGTTCGATTGCGCTTCCTCCTTTGTGTTCCACTGCGTTTCCGTGGAAACGTACGTGTTTCGGAAAAATTTAAGTAGACACGAATACGAACGCTCGCAACAAAGAATTAAATCACTCCATGATTATTCGAGAACTACCGATTTCAATATTCATACGCATAAAGAACTCTAGAGACGAGCCTTCTGATCAATATACGAGCGAACGTGTTCGATGTATACAACGAACTTTTATTGTCGAATGAATTTGAAACAGCTCGTTTCTTTCATAATTTGATTAGACACGATCTTTTTTAATTATTAGACTAATCACGTTAAAAACGTCTCATTACTTTTCTATTTGAATTCGCGATATGACATATTTACTTATTTAAAAGATGTTAAAATTAACAAGAGAAATAATATATCTATATAATACATTTATGAATCATTAATATCCTGTAATTAATTTATCGCTATATATCAATTATAGTAGTCACAGTACCTGTAGATGATAAGCTACAGCATCTCTCTCTCTTTCTCTCTTTCTCTCTCTTCCCTAATGTAATATATAGGTAGAAGATAGGTGCTGCCGCGTTCTCTGCTTGATTCTTGTATCTATTTAAATTAAAAAATAGATAGGTGTACTACAGGAGGAATGATTATATTATATTTCGAAATTTAACTTTTCGAGACTACGTGATTACGTCATTCAGCATTACCGGTGAGAAACTGCGGGGAAAATGCGTGGTAACATACAGCCTTTGGATTTTGGTCTTGTAGAAATTCCGTCTTTTGATAGTGACGGAAGTGTAAGGTAAGAAAACTGGAGTTAGGAAGAGAAAAGATAGAATTCTAAAACAAAATAAAACCAATAGAGGACACGTTTATGGTGACTGCTGTGAGACAGTGTTGAAGTAACTGGCCCTTTGATTACGATATTGGGAAGCCACGACAGCCTGAGGATTCGGGATGTGTCGGACACCAAGATTGGGCTTGATTTTCATGCCGAAGCCGGAGATACGATGATGCGGCTGCGGTATGCGCAGGGCGACCTTGTGGCCGGTAGTAAGAGTGTTCGCGGATGCCAGCGATTCCATCATCGAATTCTTTTCGATCAGGCAACCGCTTAGACGAGATACCGCGGCTTCTGAGAGAGTTTTCAAATTCGACTCCTGATGTCCTTTACGCTGTTGATCTTGCTCCTTGAACTTGCGGAAGAAGCCGCTAGTGGTACCGACTGTGGGTCGCGCTGGTTTCGACAATGGCATCGAGGATAAAGGCGATGATGAAGAAGAGGATGGAGAGGAAGAGGACGAGGAAGAAGAGGACGAGGAAGATGAATACATGGGCAGTCCGTCACTTGGTAAAGTGGCAGACAGATCGAGGACATTGTCGTTGACGGTCCCGCCGCTGCTGAGGTCCAACGGAGTTTCGTGCTTGGAAGTCGTGCTCGACGCCAGCATGCTGGTGGTCGTAGCAAAGCCGGAGAGTTTCGCGACGTGCAGCGGTGCCAATGGCGGCGGTTCTTTTTTCTTTGCAGAAGGTGTATTGGCAGTGGACACAGAAACGGAAGTAGAAATTGGAACGGAAGTGGATACAGGAACGGAAGAGGAAATAGAAACGGAAGAGGAAACAGGAACGGAAGTGGAAATAGAAGTGGAAGTAGAAACAGGAACAGAAATGGAACTGGTTACTGGGGTATTCAATATAGACGCGATCCGTTCTTGTTTTGTTTTCGACATGATGCTCTTGAGCGCGTCGCGCATTTGCTTCTCCGCCAACAGACTCCGCACGCGATTCGCCTTACTTACGCGCAACTGCTTTTCTAGTTTCTCGCGGTCCAAATTGTTCGCCTTCTCGTTGTCACTTTGGGCCTGATGCTTCGCCATTTTGTCAGCATTTATATCTTTAATGGACACCAGACCCAATCGTCGCAGGATCTCCTCTTTTGGTCTTTCCGAATCTTTCTTCAATTTTTCCGGATTCTTTCTTTCTTTCTTTGATATCTCCGGATCTTTCTTTAGTGTTTTCGGTTTATCGTCTTTTTTCGATGATTTAATGGGCTCCGATTTTTCTACGATAGTCTCCTTGATAGGTTCCTCGATGATTACCTCAGTAGAATCCTTTATGGTTTCTTTTTCTGTAACGTTCTCACTCTGATCGTTAATATTTTGTGCAATATGCACAATTTCATCAGGAATGCTATCGATGATGTCCTCGATCGTTTCGTCCTCGGTGTATTCTCTGGATTCAATTTCTTCACGAACCGCCAGGCCTGCTAATCGCTGCTGCGCGATTGCTTTGATTTTTTCCCGCCTGACCGCTCGCAACTGCATCAATTTCTCTTTTCGCACCTGATCGTTTACATTACCACCTCCTGAAGTGATTCTCGGTGGACATGGCGTTAGACGAACTTTGAGTTTCAACAGGTCCTCGCGCGGCATCGTCGTGATCTCCGCAATCACTCGTTTTCTTCGCCGCTTACGCTCCTTCCGGTGTTCTAATCTCGTCAGATCGTTGCTCTTCGTGCTCTCGGATGACTGATGATGACTGTTTGTCGAAAGTCCAGCGACCGAGGGGTCGGGGGTTCGCATAACGGGCGTCACTTCGCAGCGCGGTTTCTTTGTTTCGAGAACACGAGGAGGATCTGCATTGCGAGCTTCCGCTTCCGGTTCGCGAACGGCAGGTGGTTTGGGACTTGGCGGCGGGGTAGGTGGTCTCTGTATATTCTCGATCGTTCCAGATCTGTCCTTCGTTGCGTCATTTTTATACGGATGAATTTTTGAGGTCGAGATCGTCTCTTTCTTTTGCAACACCCTGTACAATAGTCTCATTGGCGCTTCCTGTAACAGATTCATTTGCGCTGCCATTGGGTTAAAAAAAAAAAAAAAAAAAACGTGATATCTAATTGAAAATCATTTTACTCTAGACTTTTTCACGATTTTTTTAAGGGAAGTGAGTGATTCTAAATATCGATTTAACCGCAAAGTCTTTAGAAATTCTAGTCAGATAAATTTCTTACAGTAGAGTCTCTCCCGCCAAAAGTTCGGGACTGTATATATTTAAAAAATCTATAAAGACCGTAGAAAAAACTTTATAAAGAGACAAATAATTATTAAACTCACCCTCTTCCATCGAAATATACAAGCAATATCCAAAAGTGTCCAGGAAAGATCGAGGGGACACGCACCATCTTCAGCGGGGTTTTGCGTGTCGTCTTGCTGGTACATAATTTCTATCGTGGTATTATTATTAACACCGTTGACGACATTTGCTTCTTCCCATCCTCTCTTTAGCATGAGCAACCTCACCAGATGACGCACCGTCACAGCGGCCGGACACTTGAAGTATCGCGTGTTCTTACAAGAGGTGTCTTGTAACACCTCCTCGCTCTTCGACGAGCCGCGTTCTTCTTTCGGCGCTTCTTCCTCCGTTTCTATCTCCTGCATGCTCAGACTGACAAAATCGTCGAGGGTAAAGTCGAGGGCGCCGACGGGAGGCGCCAGGGGCGGACATTGCGGGTTTACTACGCGAAAGTGACGTCTGCGTTCGAGTTCCGATCGGAAGAGACCAGGTACCGCGAGATACACCACCCGTTGTAGGCGCGGATCCGGAAGAAGCGGCGGTGACGCCGCTACGTTGCACACAGGACATGCGCGGGCACCGTTGCTCAGACGTCGGACAATGCAACCTCTGCAAACTGACGACCCGCATCCACCACGTGAGGAAACAGCGCAACAAACGCAGCGCATTGATCAAAATCGTACGCCGAAATATAGATAAAATATATAAATTTTTTATCTCATTAAAATTAATTAAATAAATTCTATACAAGTAGACTTATTACAAAAACAGAGTTCACATAATTTCTTAGATTTTCAAGCGAATTAAAGAAAGATACGCATTATGATGTGGAAGTTATCGTCGTTATTACAACAAACTGAAAACTATAAATTTATTTTCTATATAAAACAAGTTGACGTATCGAAAACAAAAGAATCTCGAGAAAAATGCGTTCAATGCTTGCTCAATATATATGTATATTATGTCTCAATAAATTAAGTTCTTTACAAGAGCAATTAGCGATATTTACGAAGTAATAATCATAAGCAAAATACTAACAAGAGTGTAAACATTCCACAAGAGTTGTAGCATCTATAAGATATCCTCTGCACAGGGGGCATACAATATGTTCGTGCAAGTCTTTGACCAATGGCCTCTCCGTCTCATTTGTCTCCATGTCGCTGGCTGGTGCTGAAACAGCTGTTGACAATTGATTGTTAATTATCACATACGACTGTTACGTATATATACGAGACATTAATGTGCGCTTGGTATTTTCTTTTATATGTTATTTATTTTCACTTTTAATCTTTGCTTTCATTTCAAATAAGAATGTCGTTGCATAATTCTGACAAACAATTTCTTGTGAACAAATTCTACATATAAATACGTATGTATATAGGTAGTCAGATTTTTTTTTTGCTGACACGATGTTAATAAAATATCTAATACAAGCACAATTCGCGGATTTCGTTATTTTCTGTGTACAGCGCACGAACAGCAACTCCTTCACTTCATCTATCGTGCTGTTATCCCACTACTGACTGTTACTCACACGCTAATCGCGCGTGTCACTTCTGCATTCGGCTGCAGTGAATATCGGAACGCAGCCTTTATATGCGCAGTATATCGTTTTGCGCAAGACTCTTGCTAGAGAATAGAAGGATACAGGGAAAGCGTGAGAAAACGAATTTACGGATCCCGACGTATTCGTGAGAATATAGGAATTGTTCTGATTAGCTAAATATATCTTTTTTTTAATTTATAAAAAATGTAACATATACGTACATATTTTTGTAAATATTTAGTAAAAAAACACTATGAATAATATATTAAAATTAATACAAAAAGAAAAAGACAAACTTCCGAGGTAACTTTTTAAATGAACTAGAAACTGGAACCGGTAGCCTATATAGTCGGTTCCAGTTGTGGCCCTAGACGAGTTCGTACGATCCTGAACTTCCTCTTCTCTCACACAATCTTTTAAATGTCTCTTCGGAGCAAAGAATTTATATCAGATGTCACCCGAACTATAATGGCAATCAGCTTTTTTTTCTTCTTATTATTTCCCAATGTGCATGTCAGATTCAGGCTTTTTTTAGTCGCTTTCTCTGAGAGTTCGAAAGTTTTTCAATTTCACAACCTTGTGACAACGTGACGAAAATACAGACACACAAGTGGCAAAAATAAAAGAAAAACAACGAAGTGATAACGGTGATAAAAATAAAACGATTGACAACATAAATGAAGTGCCATATGTGTTACATAAACAGAAAAAGAAATAAACTAAAAACCGATTGCAAGTAAAACCTGCGCGACAATCTAAAATTGTGCTTTTATTGTGTGAGCGTGCTTCAGCGATAAGATCGGGAAGAAAAATGTGAGAGCAAATAGAAGATAAAATTTCCTCAACACGCATAGTTTGCCAAAAGCATATAGGCATTTAAGATGAAAAGATTAGATTAGGCATGTGTTGAGATAGTTAATACATTTGTATTATATTCGGTTTGAGCGCGCGCAAGGATGACCACGCGAGTCTTATCGGTAGCGCAAGTCTGTACACATATGACGCGCGCTGCGCACATCAAAGCGTGCATACCTATACGTATCCAGAAACGCGATGCACTGCTATTACATATGTACAACGCCGCGTCGGCGCGTCGACGCTCGCGAGCGACCGCATCATGCGGTCCGCATGGCATATGATTTCCATGTGCATCGCGGCACACAATACTAATATACATACACACACGCACACATATTTACATACACACATACATCATACATATATAAGTACGTACCTATTAAGTGAGGAGCGCACAGATCCCGAGGGGAAAAACGTGTTCGTGTGGCCGACGCTTTAAGGTCTATCTGTTAAAGGGGATGGTATCTCTACTTTTCTTTGCGTATCCAAGAGTCGGAACTATCGAGTCGGTAAACTGATTTTTAGCGTCAATATTTCGGCGAACGCACTACTAACGTAAAATGCGTGTGGCCGTGTGCAAGTTCACGTGCATTCCACTCGGCAGGTCAGAACAGTTAATGGTTGTGGAACATGAAAGAATGTCAAAGTGGAGGTGCAGGTTTTGGAAACGAGTTGGCCAATCACAATCAAGTTTTCGTCAATCTAGTAACATGCAATTGGCTAATTTTTTTTTTTTTTTTTTTAACTTTGAGTATAGACGAATCGATACTTCAAATCGAATATCGTGTCGATACCACGACCAGTATTCCGATAATCCGATCTTATGTATTTACGTCTCAAGTTTATTTCCACAAATCTATTAAGTCAATCTAGAATGTTACGAATGACATCAAATTTGGACATTTTGTTTCTCGTAATGCCATACGTTTGCATTTTAAAATTTTACGTCATTTGTTTATGTCATTTTTCAGATATTCGATATTAAATCTCCAACTTTTATACATATATTCTTATGACACAATGACAATACATATGTAAAGACTATTATCACATTGTAATGATTTAAATAATGCTACCGTCTGAATAGAAAAACTTTCCGTTGAACTTGTGAACTTTATACACTAGGAATGCGTCGTTCAAAGAATAAAAAGCATCTTTTTTTTTTGTAATAATCGATAAGAGATACGAAAAACGATACTGTTTACTAATACAAAGTTTTCACTGAGTAAAATATGCAACGTTGATTAACGTTAAACAAAAACTGCGCGTTGAGTAAAACAAAATCACTACTTATTTGACTCAATCAGCTGTTAGCATCTGTATTAGACCAGATGTTATAGATGCTCTGTAAAAATAACGACGCTGTCACATCTCGCTAATGATTTATAACTATAATTAATACAACAGTTAACATTATAATTAAAGTGATAAACAACGATGTAAAAGTATTTAAAAATATTTAAAAAGAATAGTTTTTTGCCCACACACACACACACGCGCGCGCGCACGCACGCACGGAAATATTATATATTCTTTTAAAACTATAAAATATATATTATCTCAGACATAAGTTTTTCCTTCGTGGATTGGCCACACGTCTTTTAACAATAGACTTTCTTCCTTACTCCGCACCTCTCGCGGATTGTGAATAGACCTCCTTAAGATGCTGTATAGACCGTTTTTTCTTCTTGGCTACACAAAACATCTCAAGATGATCTTAAATATAAGATCCGACTATATGAATACCGCTTTATGTGTGGCTCTACTAATGACTAACAATAAGTTTTACGTATTTCTATTGAACTTTCGCGATAAAAAAGAAAATTAATTTCTGAAAAATTAAATATAATTTACTGTTAACATATTTAAATATATTTCAACGTCGATAATAGTCGTCAACTAACAATTCAAAGTTTTTTTTAATGTGTATATTTTTTATACAAGTTGGAAAAATGTAAGTTTGTAAAATATGTCTACGTGTACGGATGGTTTATTCATAATTTTTATAAAGTAATTTTGAAAAAAGTATCCGACGTCTACAAACGCTTCCTTATAATAGCTTCCCTTTTCCTTCTCCGTGAAGAGATCCCGTACTTTAAAAACTGCAAGTTGACCACCACCTGTGCCTTTTGCCTCGGCGATGTTACAGACACAACAAATTCATGCAAGAGCCATTTCGGTCTGTGAATGATCCGCCAAGGTCGAACGCGAGAGAAGGGGACGAACACCTCTTCATTCGATTCTGAGAGAAAGAGAGAGAGCGCACAGGCGCCAAGATGTTCGCATATACCATGAGTCGTCGGAAATCGAGTCACGTGTCATCGTTCGCGTTGGATAAACAAACTCGCAAAGACGAGAAAATTCAGATCGATCTTGACATTACTTTGCACCAGAAGAAACATGAAAAAAGATTTGCTTAAAACTTGTCAATATAATTAAAATTTATTATTTATAGTAATAATCTGTAATCTATACTAAACAAAATTTCTCTATATTATGAAAAATTTGTGTATTTTACTGATAAAATATAGAATGTATAGCTGTAATCGATATATACTTTGAATGTGCAACAACAGAAATGTATGTAAATAATTCAGAAACATAAAGCGGAAATGCATGACACTGCACATGCGACACTTTATCTCTACCGGGTGTCCTAAAACTCTAGTTCTGTCAAATAGACGCGTAAACATCGTGAATGAAAACAATTATATAAATGAATCACTGCCATTTCTGAAAGATTTAATTGTATAAAAATGGCTATCTATTTATAATAATTTCTAGATATACAACGTAAAAAATTGTTTGTTTACATTTTCATAACGTAATTTATATTGGTTGAGTGCAAGTCTTGATGGATTTCGCGATAAAAAAATGGACCAAATAATTTTATTAAAACTGATTTATTCGTAGTGATTATTATCAAGCAATTCACATTGTTTTCTATTTTTTGTTGTATTTGGTGAAATAAACAAATCACTTTTAATAAAATTATTTGATCTAATTTTTCATCTCTTTTTCATTGCTATTTTCATATTCTAAAAAATACCCAATTGATTAGCACGCATAACACGACAGAAAGCGCTTTATCAGTATTGTCAAGATTTAAATGTGACGTTGTGGAGGTTCGAGGTCACGCGAGCGTGTCCTCTCTCTCTTTCTCTCTCTTTCTCAGGTGGGAGATGCCTTTTATTCGGGCATGGACTATCGTGGCCCCCTACTACCGTTATGAAGAAGCAGCACGTTACAGTAGGTACCACCACACGAGTATGTGTACACCGCAAGCACTGCGCGTCGTACACATACACCGTAACTTAATCGAACCTGAGCTGCGCGTCGTGTCATGCCGATTCACGCCACGTAACATTTAGCACGGAAAGAGAGACAGAAAAAGAGAGAAAGAGAGGGAGAGAGTAGCATGCAAAAACAACAGCAGCTTACCGGCAGCAGCGTGGCCGAGAAGATCGTCGCCGTCGTTGTCGTTCCCGGCGATGGAACGTAGCGGCGGACGTGGCAACGACGGTGCAACAGCGGTGGCGGTGTCGGTAGCGGTGGTGGTGACCGCGCCGAGGAGGTGGCAACGCTGCTGGTCCGTTCGTCGCCGTGCAACGGCGCCCCGGCCCCGGCCTCGGCCCCGGCCCCGGGGCGTCCGATAGCGCTCGTCGCTCGTAATCGTCGCTCCTGGTGTAGCTCTCCTTCCTGCCGTGCGCGACGTGCGCGAGTCGAGTCCTCTAGACAGAAAGGCGACGCGTGCCGAGAACAGCCACGTAGCATCACGTCCCCGCATTGACGACTGTCATGGCTACTAACGAATTCTCTCTCTCTCTCTCTCTCTCTGTGTATATATGTATATGATATATATATGTATATATATATAATATATATATGTATGTATATGTATATGTATGCGTGTCACGCACTAGTGTCAACTACTGACTGGCCGATCGACGCGCGCGTTTCTCGTCTTGCTCCGAACACGTCGTGGCAGCTCTCCGTGTGTTCTTTGTCACGCTAGTCACTTCGTTCACATTCGTCTAGTCAGCCGTCGATCGACCGGCACAGGCTGAGCCGAAGAGAGCGCGCGCGCGCGCGCACTGTCGTTTCCCCTCTTGAGTTTCCCCGCTTGTCCCTCTGTCCCTACCTTCGCATCGCGGAGAGACCGTCGCGCCGCGTTGTAACATTACCGTTACTGCTCCGACCGACGTAGAAAACCCTGTAAAAATACAAGTTGTTAAGAATAACGCAATTGACAAATATTAGGAGAGTGAGAGTTGATGATATAGAGAGCAAGAGAGAGAATGAGAAAGAAAAAAAAAAGAACAAGCGCGCGAACCTGCGCGCGGTTGCGCTTGAACGACGGCGATAGTCGTCGCGATGTGTTTCGATAGCCGTGCGATTAAAACCGAACGCACCGCACAAGAAGAGAAGGCGCTTTTGTATCGACCCCGCCTAAACCCCGCCTCGTTGTGGCGGACTTGCACGAGCGACGCCGAGCGTCGACGGGCGTCGGCAAGCTCATCGGCGTCCGTCGGCGCTTCTTCTATACATAACACCGTCATCCCGCGGCTCCTATCTCCGTCCCTTTCTCTCGTTTTCTGTTTTCTTCCCCTTTCGGACAAACCCCTCGCAGCAGTGGTCTACTACATTTGGCTAATTTCCTGTTCTACCGATCACATCTTGTTTTTCATGCATCATTAATTGATCGAACGACAAATCCATTCCTCTCGAACGACTTCTTCGGCTACGATATTCTTGCGTTTTCAGAGAGATTTTCGACTCACATTCTAGATATTTAATGGTTTTCTGTAACAATTTTAAGAGACTGTGTAAAAGTATAACAAAGTGACAAATTGTTTATGAATTAATTTAAATTGCCGATAGACAGAAATGATTTTCTTTCGTGTATACTTTTCTTCTGTAACAGCGCGCTTTCTTTTATTTGTACGATGAACGTAGACGTAATGCGGTAAAATGATTCCTGACAATTTCACGCGCTCTATAAGACAAAGATTAACAAACGAAAATTATATGCTCGGTCTTTATACAATTAATATTGTTTGATAGTACTCGAAGCATCAGTGTGATAGTAGCAATATTGTACACACGAGACATATTCGTTATTACCGACAATATTGACAATCCATACATGTACTATAGAGTTTTTAATACTGTCAATAACAACAGACAAGACAATCTAGTAAGCAAACATAATAGCATTGCAGCTAATGACTCATTCACGAGCATTTATGTAACTCATTTCGAAATCTTTTTAATCAATATGAATGGCGATCAAAGTTCATCGAGCTGGAAAATATTTTCAGTTCCCCGCAATATCTGGGCGTGCGCATGCGCGCGCGCGCGTGTGTGTGGATTTGATATGTGACAATTTTCCCTATAAGCGCATAATATTATTTGATATTAAATAATATTATGCGCTTACAGAGTTATATCTTTCTCATTACCGCGCATAATTAAATTATTACAACATATAATATTAATTGCGCGGTGAAAAACACGAACACGTTATTGAAATCAGAACACGTTGCTTAAAATGACGAATACAATTTCTTTCATATTTTTGATATCGTTAACGAGAAACTGCTGATTATGAATATGTGTTTTTTGGCGGTATATATATTTCTCTCATAGTTTGGTTTTTTAAATATATGTTTTCTGCTCACACAAAAAGAAATTTGTTACTCAATTATTCTTGTTTTCGTGCGATGTGAGATCCAACGAGAGATTATGTAGTAAAATTTGGACAATGTTTCTCTCGGATTGAACAAGATCTTACAATTTTATTTTCAGTTATCTTGTAGAAAATATTATATAAATTCGCGATGCAACAGAACAGCAGAGATGTGCAATAATGTGAATAATGTCGAATGCGTGTGAGGAAAAATTGAGTAACAGTCGATGTGATATAACAGTCAATATTATACATGCAATATACGGTAGCAGTAATATGATGCGTCGCATACATAATTAAAATAGAAAACAGCCGCGCGAACAGTAAAAACATATTGTTTGCGGCAAACAAGTGTAGAGCAGATATTCATAATACAACAGATATTTATATAGTTATTATTTGATATAGTTATTTGATATAGTTATATAGTTATTATATTCTTTTTTTTATAGACTGTAACAACAGTATTTTAAAGTAAAAATATGTCAACAAAATATATAGCGCGTATTTTTATGTGCAGATATAGTTATGTGCATTATATCCTTATCTTAAAACAATTTTAACAAAAGAGAATCGCGTTGCAATTTTGTAACTGTCGAAAACAAGTGCCGAGTAAACAATATTGATGAAAATTCGACTTATATTTATTTATTACAGACATACTTAGTACTTAGACATCTTGTCGTTGTACAATATAAGAAAATAACCTTGACCTTGATGGTGTGAAGAATGTATTTCTGAACAATGTGCGTTCTTTAAAAGCAGTTTTAGTTTTCTCCTGAGATATTACGATGTGAACTACTTTACCAAAGTACATATGTTAATTTGTGAAACTATGTTGAAGTCATATATATATAATAAGAAAAATATTTGTAGAGCTACCTCGACCTTTCATACGACTGTAATATGTATTACTAATATCTCATAATAATGAACGAAGAAGATATTTACCTGAAGCCATGAGCGCGAGAAATATTAGAATGAATCGCTGATCGATCGCTCGCGATAGCGTCGCATCGTTCCATCGAGATTGCCAGTTGCCAGTCGACTCGATGATCGCGCGCTCGCGCACCACGCTCTGCGGGCGGTCGCGACTCTGACCTATGGGCAACCAGATAGGCGTGACCGAAACTGGCAAAATGGCGGAAGGCTCCGTGTGTCAGATACACCCACTTGACTGCGCGCAGTTGCAGCTCCGCCCTCTCGCTGCGCAAACGTCACGGTTCAGCTGCATGCAACATGCAACGCAGCGGCTCACATCTCTGATAAAAAACAACCATTGACATTATTGCAATGTTGAAATGATTTTAATTACGTGAAGATCGGAAATCTAGAAACTATGGTAGATCACGTATTAAAATATATTGATACAATTAAAAAACAGAATTTTTCCATTCAACATGGCGATACAGAGCGCTATTTATAGTCGTATACATCTTATATTCAACAAGATCGGTCTTATTTTACGTGCGTATGCACTATATACGGATATGCACATATACAAGTGAAACGATCTTATTTCTCGAGAAACGACTGTGAATACCACCCATAATATCCTGATATTTAAGAATCTGACACGCAATATCTATTATACACGTTGCTCTCAATAGGGAAAAGCTATCGAGAATGGAGAGGAAAACGCTGTGTTATACTGCGTGCTGTGAACTAAAAAGTTTTTAACAAATTAGAAAAAAAAGAAGTAACACTAATTTTGAAAACACAATATTCTGACAAGATCTGTCTTCCACAAAAGAAACATTAACTCAATAACGATAGCAAATGTTGCAAACCAATGCTCGATAGTACACGCTGTATTAGATGAAACATATCGATCTAAAAGTCTCATATCAAGCTAGTCATTTTTTAATATAAGTCGAAGTAAAACAATAATCGAATATTTACAAAAATTAACATACTTCTTTCTTTTGATTTTGCGGGATAAATTTAAATTAATTACAAACGGAAATATTGAAGATACCTACTTTATAAACGCGTGTTATATCAGACGCATCATAATGACGATTAATAATTAATTTCTCTTCCTTTTGAACAAACAATTATACATTCGAATAGATAAGTTGTTTAATGTCTTTACACATAAAGTTGCTCGAAACAATGCTGCTTTATAATATTACCTTTTAACTATGAAATGTGCAGCTTTGTGTATAAAGCTAGTAATGCCCTTGTCCTTAGCATTCTTATTGGTCGTAAGTCTAGAATCAATGTAAAAAAAACTTTCATCATATAAACGCTTAAAGTTTGAAACTTTACTTTTCGTAAACGAAACAGATTGAGAATCGCTCATGTATGTACCTCGCAGAATTTCTTGCGAACCGAACGTTACCGAGTCCGACCGAAATGGATCGATGTTTCCCTTGTTCCTTCTCGTCTTTTCTTCATTCAGAATACTCTACTCCCAAGTGACGACTTTATCAGCTAGATGCTCCATAATAGATCAGTTTCGGTATTTATGAACGATCTTACGCGTAGAACCGTCTTATTCGTCGTCTTACATATAAGCATGTACGCGCATAGACACACATAAAGAGAGAGAGAGAGACGAGCGTGTTTCATAAAAAAACGACGCCCTCCAGTCTATACTATGGCGACATCTACACTTTCATCTATGAACTATTTTATTCCAAAACATGTACATATCATAGATAATTTTGTATGCACACATAGAATTCTAGATTTTCGTATTAGAAAGCTATAAAATTTGTGTAAGATTATTATTGAAATGCGCAGACAACGTACTTTACATAATTGCGATATTATTAATTAGTAAATATATGAGTTTTTTTTGTGGCTCTCCGGGCTCTAACAATTCGCCCATACGTAATTTTGCAATTGACTATGTATATATTTCAAATATTATTCATTTCGAATTTCAAGTTTCAACTCTCTGTTTCAGGTTTTACAAAATTTACAAGTTTAGGTCAGATCATCGTGTTGTAACTGGTTATTAATTATATTGATACTATTGATAATTTATGCGATACTTGGTGAAGGTCTCGATAGTTCGCTTTTTATCTGATATACACGCGGTCTCTGCAATCGGCAGAAAGGAATCGGAAAAAGAAAAAGTTATAATTCTATTATTAGGTGAACTTAAACTCGTGACCTTCAGGTTTGCCCTTGCACTAAAGCCGCGAGACTATAAACGGTCAATCAATAAATGCATGCTACAAGCGCGCAATAATAATTTTTTTCAATTAAAAAATTATTACATAGTCTAAGAAAAATATCGTAAAAAAACAATGCAAAATTAATGTTTAAAATGAAATTACAATGGAATTGAGGTGTGGAGGGCGGAGTTTTTAAGAAAATTTTATCTTTAATAATGTATCTTTTTTTTTTTTTTTTTTTTTTTTCATTACAACGTATGTTCTGTTAATTATTAGAGAGGATAATTTAACAATACATCCTGCCGCGCTAATTCGAGCAACATAGGATCGTCGAAGAATTTGTTGATAGAAACGTCTTCGGAAAGACCTTTTCGTCTTCGAGTCTTCAACATGAATTCTCTGGCTAAGTGAGTGGCCGGTTGTGGTTCCAACGGTCGAATGGTGATACTTTTGTCAAGCGGATCTCCGGGCACGATCTGCCAATGATGAAATTCGGACAGGCAGAACGCCTGTCCTTGAGTGTGCGTTCGAAGATCTGTTTCAAAGCCAAAACTATCGATCGCCGGTATAAAGGCCTTGATCGTGTATAAAGGACTGCCTGGCACCGGTGCGTCTTGCGTTACGTGACCTCGCCGTTTTGCCAGAACAGTGTAAACGGCAGATACGCAGTCCGCGGGTGCTTGTACCTCGACGAATAAATATGGTTCCATCAACCGTGGAGTCGCCATGAGAAAAGCGGAATACGCGACACGCCGAGCAGTTGGAATGATTTGACCACCTGGAAATATAAAGTTGAAAACATGCGAAAATTACAAGTTTTCTGTAGATCAAATATGTAGCAGTAAATTAATTTTATATAAATTATGTCCAAGAATTCAATTACCTCCTCGATGCAACGGTTCTTGCGCGATGACTGCGTCGAGGATCTTGAATTTGACATTTCGTATAGGTTCTTCGCATAATGGTCCTTCGCGAGTTCCCCACTGAAAGCCCTGAACGATAGCATCGCGCGCGCTGTTCAACAACGTTTTATCTACTTCGGAAGGCAAAGTGTCGTCTACCAGAATATTTGGTCCCGTGGAGTCGGGACCAAACGCCCATATGCTTCTCGCTGCTAGTAAATCCCAATCGTACTTGGTTTGGAAAAATTCTCCTAATCTTTTTCTGTAAAAAAATGAGCACGCATCATAAATAGTAAAAATAACTAAGTGAATAATTGATAACTTAACAAAAGTTTCAATATTTGATTACTTACTTATTCCAAGTAATGCGGACGTGTTCAGCCTCTATATCTTCTGCAAGACCCTTCTCCAGTGGTTCTGCTATCATCGTCAACTTGTTTCGCTTATTCGGCGTTTCGGCGAAACATTTGAGAGAGCTCGTCTCCACCACGGTTTCCGCAAAGGCGACAACCGGATCGGCGACCTTTATGTCAATTTCCGAATACATACGCCGAAGGTCGTGCATGGCACAATCGAGGTACAGCTCACCAGTTCCCAACACGACGTGCTCGCCGCTCTCCTCCACTTTCGTGCCCAGCAGAGGATAGCTCTTGTTCACCTTCCGTAGACCGTCCAACATTTTGGGCAGTTCAGAAGGATTAACAGGCTCTACGGCGATCTTGATAACGCTCTGCGTGTTAAACTTTAACGGGCGGAAGATATGTAGCTCTTCTGTATTATTGAGATCTGTGATAGTGCTGGTTTTCACGATCGGTCGATCGATACCTTCTATGAGAACCCAATTGCCAGCGGGTACTCGATTCAGCTCGATCGAGTAACGAGCCTCGCTAATCCACAGTCTCCCCACTGTGAGAACACGCGAATCCTCTTCGTCCGTACGCGAATACGCCTCGCCTAGCACGCGAACGCGTTGTCCCGCTTCTAACGTGCCAGACATTACTCTACCGAGTACTACGAACAGGGTGCAATCTTCAGTTGGATACATTTTTGTACTGTGGATCATCAGTCTTCCCTAGAAAATTATCTTTTTGTTGATGTGTACTTGTTGATTAATACTTATTAATGTATTATATAATAAATTACATTAATAAGATAAAATATACTAACGTCCGGATCGCAATTAATCATGTCCTGTGCAAGTGGTGAATCTATCGGACCAGTATAAACATGTTGTACTTTAGCGAAAGCATGTGTTTGCGGACTAGGCACGTGAGTAACACACATATCGACCAATCCGCACATATCTCCTAGGAATCGCGTGCAGACAAGCCTCAGCAGCGGCCGTATATTCATCTTCATCTCCTCAGAAGTTAATCGTATACCGAGTTCATCCAGAACTAATCGAGAATGATACGTAGAATTAGAATTTCTAAATATCAAAAGAAAATTACAGTAGAGTACAAGTAGAATAATCAAAACTTACCATCGGGTAACGTTGTGTCCACATCGCCAACAACTTGTGCAAATATTTTGTAAAGAGGTTCCAAAATAAACTCGATAAAACTTCTCTGTGCGGTGTTGTGCGGAGGTTTTTTGGTAAACTTTCGCGTTTTAGAATTGAAATAAATATCACCCCAGAGCCGTTTGGCAAACTCGTTGAAATTAAGATCGGGATAAGTCTTAGCGTATAGAGCGGCGAATGATTTTAGCGTGAAACAAACATTGTATTCGGAACTGGCGAAACAAACGTTTCCGACAGCGGGCGAAACGAAAGCGGGATTTTCCGTATCCGAATACATCGCTATCAGTCCGTTGATTTCTTCGATGATATGTCGCAATTTGTAATAAGCATCCAACGGCGGCAATTTCAATTCCAGAACCAAACGATCGATTTTGTTTATGCAAACCGTCAGAGCGAGCTTTTCCTGAAGCGCGTGCTTCAGCAAACGCTCGGTGTTCAACATCACACCTTCTGCCGCATCGACAATAAGTACCGCACCGTCCGACAGCCGAATCGCGGCAGTCGCTTCGTCAGAGAAATTTACGTGACCCGGTGTATCGAATATATTCAAAAGATATGACTTAGATTTGACATCTTGAAGCAATAGAGTAACGGGAGTAGCTTTTGTGGAAACGCCTCTTTGTTGCTCAGTAAACAGTGTGTCTGTGTACCTGATAAGTGTATAGATAAAAATGTTTCGTATTACACACCTCTGATTTGATAAATAAAAATTAATCTACTGCTATTTTTATTTTTACTTGTACCTAAGTGGTTTTTCGTCAGTTATGCTGTGCAGATAAGGATGTGTTTGCTGAACTAAACAATCTACCAATGTAGTTTTGCCATGATGAAGATGACCCAGCAAGACTACATTTCTGATCAGATGAGGAGCATCCATCATATCTGCTAAAAATTCAATGCTGTATGTTGTTTCAGGCAACTGCTGCTGTTTTATTTGAAACTTTGCTTTCTTAGTGGGTGCTACTAGTGGTTTATCTAGTGGTTGAGCATCTTCTTCTTGCACAAGTGTTTCTACCTAGAGGTATTTATTTAAGATTATTACAAATGTCTGACAAATAACAGTAGCATGCAAGAACAAAATTTTTCATTAATAATCTCTTAATTGTTCTCAGTTAATAATCTTTTATTACCTCAGGTCCATATACTTCCAATGCACTGGGATAATATCGTTTATCTTCGTGCAACACAACTGTCATGGAAGACCCTTGTTCTGTCTGTTCCCGTGATTCATCTTTATCTTCTTCCATTTCTTCATCGGAACGTTCTCTGTCCTCGGCGTCATCGCCGACATTACCATATTCATTTTCATCTTCACTCTCTGAAGCCAAGTCAGGACCAATATAATTCCCAAACTCATCGTATAGATCAGCATCCATTTTGGTATTTAGATAAATTCAATTTATGCAATATTTCGCTTCTGGAAATAATATTTTAACTATTTTAAATATTTGAACATTATTTGGATGTTACTTTTACAAATGCCGACTAACATTACAGATTCGTTTACATATTCAAATGTAACCTAACCTATTCTAACCTTACAATAATGACATTATACTTTAAACAAAAAGTAATCACATTTAACTGCTTTTCCTCATGTGACCAGGAGAATAATCTAAGTAATAATAATTATCCTTAACCATATATCATCAATTTATCACGTTTAAAGTATAACAAAAGGTCACTCAATCACAAATAAACAAGCAATCGACTCCGTTCCGATTTTAACAACCTGCGAATTAAGGCCATCGCACACAAAACGACATAGATCTAGTTTCCACCGAAACCCTCAATTCGGTTCCACTCCGGTACAGATCAAATTTAGCCGCAGTAGGTGTGAATTAATGTTTCGGTGGAAACTAGACCATAGACTACGTTTACACGCACTGGTAAAACCGTTTTAATAACAACCGAAGTTATGAAACTGGCCAATCACAGTCATTCCATTCTTTA
>QVOB01002586.1:0-15761 GCA_014839585.1 Pseudomyrmex concolor | reverse complement strand
ACAAAATCTGACAAAACGTGTCGTCGATGTGATTTCAACGCGTAGATCCGCAACTCGAACAGATTGTAAGACACTGTTTTGAGTTTTGACAATATCACTCACAAAAAAAAGCACAGAAAGAAAACGTACATGTATTATACACATTAATATGTTACACAACATCATCCCATGTGTTACATCATAAATTTAATTTTATGTACACGCGATAGATAGAAGTGGTTCTCACATTTTCGTTTCCACTATACTTATTATGCAGCACATACGAATGCGTATGTCTACGTATACTTTGAGCGTATTATTTTCCACATATGCTGTTCGATATTTATTGTAGGTACCTTTTATCTCGGTCACTTTCTTAACAACTATTGTTTTGTATGTAAAAGTTAGAATATATATAAGGTGTCTCATTTAAAACTAGCCAGTCGAATATCTCGAAAATTGAACAGACAAAAAATGTTTTAAACAAAATTTATACAATTCCAAGAAAGAGTGAGACAATGATCTTGAATTTCAACTACTGTCATTTCTCAAAGTCGTACAAAGTTATCCTTGTTTTTTTTCCAATAGAAAATAGTATTTCTTTAACAATTCTGAAAAAAAAAAACGCTCAAGTGTAGAAAATCTTTAATGCATGTATAAACTGTCCGGTAATTTAGCAGTTATTTAGTAATAAAAAAATGCAATTTTGTTAATTTCCATCACAATAATGCGCGCACGAATTTATGTGTGTATGCATGAGCTTGCATGTGTTTAGAGAGAGAGACGGATGGACGGACAGACTAACAACACACATCATGAAATTCATTATCATGATTGTCGCCGTAGACGTAGTTGCGCAAAGTTTGCAAGTTCACGCGGAGATTAAAATGTTCAGTGAGCAGCTTTATCGCTTATTATTAGACGAACCTATTTTGATTTTTGTTTTTACGCGCTGTCATTGTCCATGCGATACAATTTCTACTTAAATTAACGCTTTCTATTTAAAAAAAAATAAAAATAGCTTTCATATGACGTTGAGGAATGATGTAGTTAAAATTCAAGTTCACTATCTTTTTAGCTTAGAAGCTTGTAAATTGTAAAACAGTTTTGCTGCGCGAACTCAGTTTTCGATTAGCTAGTTAAAAATGGAACACCTTGTGTGTGTATTGCATATATAAAAATAATCTATGTTATAGACATATTGCAAATATATATATAATGGGTAATATAAAACTCTCTCTCTCTCTTTCTCTCTTTGCGCATGCGTCATTGTTGATAAATATACTAATATTGTAAAATGTATACTGCAGACAAATACTCATAAATGTTTTTTTTTCCATGAAATTTTTCCTGTTTTTTTTCGTTTATACTTGCAGAAGTTGCAGAGAATATATTA
Organism: Pseudomyrmex concolor; assembly: GCA_014839585.1. Taxonomy (NCBI): domain Eukaryota; kingdom Metazoa; phylum Arthropoda; class Insecta; order Hymenoptera; family Formicidae; genus Pseudomyrmex; species Pseudomyrmex concolor. Next base: position 14,386 of record QVOB01002586.1, on the reverse strand, counting down.
CCCTTATTATAATAACAGATGAGTATTTTTAGAAGTGTTCGCGTATATCAAAAAAGAAAAATGAGTAGGATAAAAGGTATCATCGCAATCGATCAAGCCTAAAAAATACCGACTATTTTAAATACAAATTCTAAATTATCGCACTCCAAAAAAGTGTTCCCTTAATGCTGATACTTTTAGTGCGTGCACACAATTATTGAATTAAATATGTCCTTATATATCTATTTTATGCAGTTTTCTTAAGTCTAGTTTTTGTGCTTATTCAAACAATCTACTGCTCAGTAAAAATCATCAATTTTAATAAAAAAAAGTATTTTTATTTTTTTTTACGTCGTAATTTAAGAAGAAAAGGTTTACAATTTAAGCATCAAAAATTGTATTCATTGTTGTAAAGTGATTATTACAGTAAGTAAGACAATAAATACAGTTTCAGTAAAAATATTGAAAAATAGTTTTGAATATAAATAAATATTTTTTGAAGATAAAACTAATTGCTTTAATAGATTAAAAGTATTATATTTTACATATATAATATTATTATTTTTTTACATTTATTTATTGTTACTTTATTTTACTTGCATTTATTTGTTGATGTGAAAATGTAAATCCACACATGAATTTGAGCTGTTTTTTAGTTGTTTTTTTTTAGTGAATTTTTAAATGCCATCAGAGATATTTTTTATACGTAGACTTGTATCTGTCTGACATAATAAATAGAGAGAAAAACCGAACAAACGCGTGTGGGTGTATCTTGATGTGTGTTATAATATACTATACTATAATATATAAATATACGTATATTTGACACTCTTTATAATATATATACAAATAATATAGCAACATTAATTATGAAGATCAACAGTTACGATCGCGAATTGTTTTGTTTAGTATAGTTATTATGTATTTTTTTGAACTTTTTTGATTCCGATCGAAATTTTTGCTGTTTTGTTATTACAACAAAAAAAAAAACAATTAAAAAGCAAAATTATTTTGATCAAAATCTCGAGAAATTACATACAACCTGAATATACAAAATTATCACATCGCATTTCTGAAAGAGAATAAGAAGCTCATAAAATACAAAACTAATTATTGCACAAAGATGAATTCACGACAAATAGAACAATGCGCATTGCTCTCTTTGTGAATTAACCGAACAGTAAAAGCAAAAAAACTAGCAAAAAATGTAATGTTATCAACCTTTTATTAGTGTGGACGGTGTGTGAAAGTCATACAAAATTTATCCGTAGATAAAATTATTAAAACTACCGCCATGTGCTTACCTTTGTACATGTTTTATTCACTACTTGATTGTAAGGTCTCTTCTGTCATAAAATATGATTACATTTGTACGAGATATTTCAGAACAGAATGTCATTTCTTTCAAATCTTGGATTCTGTTTTACAAAAAACAGCGTATGCAATTATTTCTTTATTAGAGAGAATAACTTTTAGTATCTTTTAAATTTAAAAGATTATTGTATCTTTTTGAATTTAAACATTTGTTTATAAACATTTCGGTATTTAATAAATTATATTTTAATGTTGATATAAAATATATATAATTTTTAAATTATAAGATATTGATAAGATTTTATCGCAATTAATTATTCGTCTTTTTAATAACAACAACAGTTCTGAAATATTTTCGAAAGTTAGGCATACACTTTCTTCATAGTTAATAAGATTAAAATTAATTACAACGGCTTGAGTCATGCTTCATGTATCTTTTATTATTTATAGCCACCGATAGTCTCTAAAAGTTAGAGGATTGTGTAACATAACTTATATAATATGTACAGAGTTTCCTCAATATTTTTCTGTATTTTCATTAAGAAACTACCAAACAAGATTAAACGATGCATGAAGCGCAATATGAGATCGTTGAGATCGTCTACAAGACGAGCATCGTACTTTACGTATATAGAGATAGAAACTTAGACAATTATTGACGAAACATCAAAACCTATCAGGTAGATCGCTAAATTAATATCTATTACATCATAATTTAAAATACACGCGATCACTAAAAGTACATCGATCTTTCTAGTAACTGAATCTTACAGCAGGAAATAAAGCAACAGCCACAAACATATGTCGTTAAATCAAAAAAGTAAAATTTTATTTCGAGCCACTCTCTTTCTTTTTGCAATTACATTAGAAAGAAAATGTAGTTCGGATATATTTGGCCGTTATGTATTTTCAAACTAAATATGAGATTTTTTTCCACAAAAGAAAATAAATAAATGTTCATTTAAAATTCTTCGTTCGAGAAAAAAGAAAATCAACTTACGTTCTCCGCGCAACGATTGAGTCCGTCGTGAGCACAGGCGCGTGCCTAAGTAAATGCATTTCTTATAACAAGATACTTAGCTAGAGCGTCAATCTGCATGGAAATTGTTCATTCTCGTGTTCATTCTCTCTTAGACTAAAGAAACCATGACGCGTTTCCGCGACGCGGAGTGCAGCATAGTGAAGTGTCCGTTTCTGCGAGAAGATTGAGCCGTCAACGATGTCGTTACGGTCGCTCTTCTGCTGCTATTTGTCGGTCCACCGCCGAAGCAGAACGGACACCATCCCGAAATCCACGAGGTTGCCTGCATGTTTCTACCGAGCAATAACTGCTGTTTAATGAGAAAATTCCGTGGCGAAAAATCAATCGCGATCACGCACAGTGTTGTTCGGAGAAAATATTGCAATTTTCTCTTTTTTTTTTTATTCTTCTGCGATTAATCCGAGATTCAAAATTTTATCTTCAGAATTTTTAAATTTTTTCACACGCGACATACATTTTCCAAGATATATTGTTTTCTTTATCTTGAGTGCGAATTCAAATAAGAAACATTATATAACACTGACATTTCGTGTAAGATTAAAAGGAACACTTGACTCACATACTCACCGTATTGTCTTGCAAAACGACGTACTGAAGAGACAATAAATGATCGGATTGGCAGCCGAGTTGAGCGGTGCTAAACTTTGTATGAAAGTAGCTACTGCAATATTGGTTTGAGTTTTTGGCACGTGACCATAAACTTGAAGGAGATCGAAAACTATGTACGGACTCCAGCAAAGAATGAAGACTGAAACATAAAACATTACGTTATGACCTAATGATGGATACATGCGTTTGGCGAAAACTTTAATAATTAGAGTTGGTAGAATTGGAGTAAAAAAATTAAAATGTAAGTTTAATTACACAACACCAATTACTTTTAAATAATCGCGCTTTGTACTTTAAATTACGAGTACGCTAAATACAAAAGTCTTATCAAAATGAGAGAAAGCGAGAGGAAGAGAGAGAGAAAAAAGAAAAAGTTTACATCAATTCCATTCTGGATAACGAATCTAACGAACTTAAAATAACGAAACGTTCCATTTGTCTCTTTGTATCACGCTGATTTATATGGCTGCTTCCGCTTTAGCGATAGTGTATAGTCACGGCGTTTTCTTCTTTTATTTGTTTTAGGAAGAGAGCTCATGAAACAGTGGAATCTCGTAAAGATCGGAGAAAAACAAAAACAACGACAAGAACATAGATTTATGTGGCGAAATACAAAATTAATTTAGTTATTTTAAATTAAATAGTGGATACGTATAAGTGTCAATAAATTCAGACATGTGATGTAAAATGATGTGCGAAACGAAGAAACCCAGCGAGCCCGTAAACTTATTTTTGAAAGTTTTAAAGTAAAATAAAATAATAGCGTGCGTTTCCATTAGATAGGATTTTTAAAAAGACGTAAAACACTTAAAAAAAATTGCTCTTTTCGTCTTGAAAACTGCAATACAGATTTACGAGTTTTGTAGCAAGCGTATCGGACTCTGTACTTGTTACGGACAACTTAGTTATTATTGTTATAGTATATAATGAACGCGATGATGTCACTTACACAACTTCGAGGTTCAATTTCTTATACTTCTTTTCGAGACGATGTAATATCGAATCCAATGTCTCGTAAAATCGAAATTGTATATGAAAAAGTATTTCTCTGCCCGTACACTCGCAGCGGAAAATAAACTACCTTGAAATTTCAAACTTTAACTTTATATTTTATATTTATTTTTCAGATAAATTTTCGAATTGAATGCAAATTATCGTGTGTGTCCATTTATACATTCAAATGAAACAAAAATATATTTTGCACACCTGGTACAATGGCTCATATTGACCGAATAAATCGTCGCTAGTTTATTTATTTCATTTTTCATATTTGCTTATGGGATTATATAAATTTTACACTAGCTGCTGAAGTAATTAAACAATGTACATGTTACGTTACTATTATATACAAATGTTGAACTTACAACTTGTTATATGTTATTGCTTTATCTCTAACGAAAAAGAATCAGCTTTGCAAAATGCGTATACTGACAGATATTACTCAGATTCGAACCGATGGTTCTTCTTTTTCAGTTTTCAAATAAATCCGCACGACTATAAAAAAAAATAAGTTAAGAGCCATTGCGATAAAATTGCCGATATTGGAAAAACTACGAGCAAGAAAGTATCAGTCGTGAAACGCGAAAAATGACAGAACATCTGACGCACGGCGAGCTGTTTTCACGTTTAAAAAAGACAATACAACGCATCTTAAGCTGCTTTCGCGACTAATCCGTTTCTCGTTTACAAAACAACATTTGCTAAGAAAATACTTTTCCAAAAAAAAAAAAAAAAAAAAAAAAATGCAATAATGGGATCCACCGTCAATGTGTGTAATTTCGAGAACACAGGCCGCATCTGCGATCTAATGGACAAACTTGAGAAAGCGATTCCGAAAAGTAAGACGGAAGTATTCTATCGGGAAAAAGAATCGCAACAGTTGTGTGTCACGTTGATAAAGTAATATGGAAGAACACGTTCAAATACGCTTTTTTTATAAATTGCCAAATACACAGGACGTATAAAGTAAAAAACATCTAGCGCATCAGCAGTTTTTAAAACAATCTTATTACGTGAAGTATATGTAGAAAAAATATTATAGCCTCTTCTACAGCAGAGTGATCGGTGATTTCACAAACAAAATCCCATTAATTCGGCGGTTAGCTTGATTCGTCATTCGCAGTGAGTGTGCAACGCTAACTCTAATGACCGATCGGAACGTATAAACATCTCGAAAAGATGCAATGAACGACTGCATTGTACGCGTTCTCTTTTACAAATGACAGATAAATGTATCTGTTCTTGTTTCGAGAACGAAGATATTGTTGGCGTTTAAATACAGCACGTACGTTGCTCCAACATTTTATATTTAAATGAAAAGAAAAAAAAGCGAAGGTTTTATAAAAAAAAAACTCGTAAATGTCAAGTTTGGATGTCAAATTAATGATTTAACTTATTAACAAATATTTTTTATATTACACGTTGTTAAAAAGTTTAGATTAAAATTGAGATTTTTTAAATATAACCTCATTATAAACATTTCAAACACACAATTAGCATTAAAGAGAAAATTGATAATAACAATTCCCTAACCTCGCGTAATTATTTATAAAATTCTCCGCAAAATTTATAAAATTAAATAATACATTTTTTTCAGAAATATTGTTATTTGTCTTGCAATCAACAATAATATACTTTCAATTAATTGCAATATAATTTACACATATATTAATATTCGTAAAAACCACGCGTACTTTTTTTACATTAAATTTTTTTAACTTTTAATATATATGCAAATGGAAAATATTCATAATGTATAGAAACATTTGTCGATACACGGAAATTTATGAGCTTTTCGGAACACGAACGCGTCACTAACAAGCGCGACTGCAATACGCGTGATACATTATGCGCATGGTAATTTCAAATCACGAAACAAGATTACGTTCCCGGAGCATTCGTTACACGCAAAATTTATGCTGCATACGTAACCTCCTTTGCTTCTTCGTGCTTTTATGGGAAAATTCTATAGATTTCGGGGTTTCGGAAAATATACGAAGGGGAGAATTCGACCGATCTTTCTATCGAATCGTCACGTTGTCGTCAGCTAAAAAAAACAGAAGAAAATTCGCTTTAGCCAATTGTCGGAAGCGAATCTGATTAGTTCGGGTGATTTTTCGTGTATGTAAGAAGACGACATTGTCGTCTTGAACGAGGGAAAGTCACGTAAACGTTCTACACTGTGACTGTCAAAACGTCATCGATATAAATCAGATTAATAAATCAGATTGTGACAGCTGCTGTAGAAAAAACGCGATTGTTTCAAATTTATAGATTTAGACGTAGAAATTTTTTTATACTTTTCTTTTTTAAAAGTTTTTATTATGTTGGAAATATAAATATAAAATTTATATATGATGTATTTCAGTGTCTTAAATATTCAATTCACGACGAAACATTTTTCATGAGTCTCTTCCAAAAAAAACCGTTAATTAAAAAAAGAAGCAAGGTTTTGTGAAATGTATTTCTGTCATATAGTAGCAGTTTATTTTGTCGCGTCAAATCTTTCTAATTACATACAACTGATAAAATATTGAAACCAAAGGTTTATCGTTTGGAAAACAACCGAGTAAATAAGTTTCTCAAGTCTTTATCTATAATTTATATTCAATTACATTCGGTTTATTGCATTGTTTTTTTCCAACTACACCCGATATATACCCGCAACCCTCTTCTTCCATCTTTTGTCTTCGTATAGGAGGATCGAGTAGCAAGCATACCCGCTTATCTTCTTGTGATGTGTCTTTTACGTCGCGCAAATAAAACGGTTCACCGATCCCATATCAAAGACGTAGGAGGAATCTACGATAGGAAGTTATTACTTTTTTTTGTTGCAAAGTAAACTTGACTGTCGTCGTGACATTTCCTTTATCGCCGTTCGTAGTATTCGCGTAACATGTTAAAGATAAAAAAAAGTAACATAAAGCAAAACAAACACGTTGTTTACTTACGAGATTTCTAAAAGCTCTTTAACATAGGGAATATGGCGAGGAAGTGACAAGTCAATCAAAAAAAACCAAACTTATTTTGCAAGACTGTTAAATTTAAACTTAATTTTTAATTAACTATAAGACTTTCTTTTGAAGTTTCTTGACGTTTTAATGTAATAGAAATTAAAAGTTCCACGTGTGAGTTTTATGCGCGTGAATGTTTCAATTAAACTTACACCGTGACTTCAAAAAACGACATTTGTATCAGCAAAACTTTTAACTGCTAATCGCCTTACCAAACACTATGACGAAAGTCATTTTGACGGTTTTGATTTTCGCCCTGGGAATCAGACCTCTCGACGATGCTCTCCGAGTGTCTCTCGTGGGTCCCTGACGTAGCGCGGATCCTTGTGACCAAATCGTGATCACGATGACCGTGTAACAGCCTCCTATTATCAGCGTGGGTGCTATAAAGAGGCTGATACTCACCAGTGTCATGTAGATTTTCCACTGGGTCGGCGAGCCCAAATCGATCCAGCACTGCGTTATTCCCTAAGAAAACGATCTATGAGCGATGCTTAACTTTTTCGAAATATCTGTAAAAAAGATTTTTTAAACACAGAGAAACATTTACACATAATATTGTTCTTCAACGCGTGTCGCACGTATGCAGTTTTATTTTCTTTATGAATGGAAACGATTTGGTAAACGATTAAAAATTAATTCTTCTCTTAAGTGAAAATGTCCGAGACTAAAGGAAAAAATACCGCTTTAGTTGTGCTTCATTCGTCAGTATTCAGTTTTTCAGTTTCTCCATTCAAACATGCGTATACCTGTATTCGGGTTTCCTCGTACAGAAATATAATTGGCGCGCTGAATAATGCCGACAGAGCCCAAGCCGTTATTACCAGAGCTCGAGCTCTCCACCCTATAATTAAAAAATCGATTTGTCGCTCAATAGATATATTTTTATTTTTTTTTATTTTACATAAGATCAAGTAATAAAAATTGTCACGCAAACAAGTGAAATAATTTTTTTTTTTTTTTTTTTTTTTTTAATTCAAGTTTGAACGCGAACATGTATTTTCTCAAATAAAATGGACGCAAGCGAATACGCAAAAAGTTTGCAACATACGCATAAAAGAAATGTGATATTTATCGTGATATCAAGTTTTTACGACAGCTAGATATTTCGGAAAAAAACAATAGAAAGGAAACATAATAAAACTTGCTCGTGACGCAGAAATCGTAAAATCGTAAGTTTTACAGCTTCAGATTAATCTAAAAAAAGATATTATACCATGTAAGGCGTCGTCTACAATACAGTCGTAAGCCGTAAGAAATTGACCAATCACAATCGATTATTCTTCCATGATTTGTCTGTGATTGGTCAATTTTTTACTGCTTACGGATTACGATTGTATTGTAGACGACGCCTAATTGTTGGTCTATTAATCTTGCTGCTGTCTCGCGATTACGACAATTAATTTTGACGCGTATAAAAATAGAAATGTAATAAAAATAGATTAACTCGAAATCTTATTTAAATATGTTAAATAAGAATAAAAGCGCAGTAATTGCGCTTTCTCAAATTGAAATCAAAATAACAAAGACACAAAAAAGATCGTGAAGCTGCGTGGGAATGAATAAATAATCGTTTAAAATAATAATAGAGACGTGTCGATCATTTACATTTTCCTCTTTCAGTTTCTCTTCGTTTATTAATCATTAACAAGATATTTTTATTTTGACGAGATAATGACTAAAACAATTCAAGTTTTCTTTTAATGATTAATAATCAGACTGAAGACAATCAATATAAATAATCAAAATTTAAATTTAGACGTTTGAACGATTTATTGTTTATTTATTCTCACAGACACACTAATGCCTTTCCGCTCTTTTTTGTCTTTATATCGTAGCGTTAAAAATCTTTTCGTCTTGTGTGTACTTTTCTGTTAATCATTAATCATTAAATATGCATAAACGCGCGTTTATTTCTTTTTGGCTCGCAGAACGCGATTTCAATCATTTCCTACCGAAAAACAGAATCGGATTCAATCTGCTTCGGTTTTGTACAATAATATCAAAGATTTGGCTAATGACACGAAATAATTTATTTGCATTAATTCCCTGTGGTGATGAAGTATCGAGCGATAGTTGAATGTGATTGGGAGGCAGCTTTCACATTCAGCTTCTATCGACGAGCCAAAAGTCGATAGAAAGCAGAAGATAAATTTTATTCGGATGCGCGATACGCACCGCAACGATTCGTGAGATAAACGAACCTCCGCGTGATAAACGATATAAAAGACCGGAAAGATACAAAAGAACACGCTATCTTTTTTCCATCCTTTATTTTGTCGCAAAAAAAATAAGATTCTTGGCAAGGCAAAAGAGAAAATCGTCGAAAAAAGAAGAAAGTAAGAGAGAGAGAGAGAGAGAGAGAGAGAAACATTCACAATCGTGAAGTAAAAGCAGTCAATTAACTTTGACATAGAGCATAGCGAAGTTATTGCATGAATTGCTAGACTGACTGTGTTGGCACTCGCTGCAGATATCTCTGCGATATTTCGCAAAAGCAGCTACTGCTTTTTGCTACTTTTGCGAAAATTTTATTCTACGAAAGTTCTTTAATAGAAATAGAAAAGAAATCAAAACATCGTGTCATATCCGGCAGAAAGAGTGAAATTTCGCGAGACGCAAAGATACGTCAAATGAAGAAATTCAAATAAAAGCAGATCCTCTTCAACAGATTCATGCATGCTGTCTCTCAATTGCTACAAACGCGAGAACGCACTTTACCGTGCTGGTTCTCATTTAGGGGTGACTAACAGATACAGCAAGCTAGCCTTTGACGTGTTTAACCACATTGTTAACCTGCCGCGAGATAAAATTACCTGACAAGTATCAAATTAAAAATAACTTTGCTGTATCACTCAACTGTGATTATTAAATTGACGCAAAGTGATAGTCTATTTTATTTTTTTCTCTTATTTCTCTTTTGTTCATTTTTTTCACTCAATATAATTTATATATTTAATTTTTTCTGACTAAAGTATTGAGAACAAATTGGGAATTATTATAGCACAAGTTCTACTTTTGGTGAAAAATTATTTATCATTTAGCGTGTCTAATTAAAGAGTAAAGAAAAAAAAAATAAATCAAATGTGTCAAAATACTTTGATTTTAGTTAGCGAAGGAGTAATTGCCATTTGCAAATCGAACCTAAATGTGACACGTTGTCTTTCTTTAACTGTATATTTTCTCTAGTTTATATACTTGTTTTTTATAGAGAGATATATATATTGGTTTTGTTTTTTTTTATTTTGTTTTTGGATCTCTCTTCTTCTTGCACAACTGCCGTAGCATCAAATTTATCATCCTTTAAAGCATTGTAATGGCAGTTAAAGGTTTTCATGCGGAATGAAGTGAGAGAGAGAGAGAGAGAGAGAGAGAGAATATTAGAGTAGCCTTTTATCTGTGAGGTCAGGCGTCATTCACGGGTCGAGTCATTCTGTATATACCGTACAATTTCAACTGAATTAATGAGACCTGCTTGGCTCGAGGTTTGCCGCTTTGCGAGAGGATTTAATATTAAAGACTCCTCAGGTCATAATACGCGCTAATGTACTCACAGCTGCCGGAGAAGTTCATTGGACGAGTAATGGCGTCGTATCTGTCGATTGACAGAGCCACGAGGACGTAGGTCGAGCTGTAAGTTACTAAGACTTGCATAAATCTTATCAGCTTGCACGCTATGTTGCCCGCGTACCACGTGACCGTTGTTCTCCAAACAATGTCCGTCAATACGGATATTAGGCCGACCAGCAGATCTGCAACAAGATACACGAAGATCGATTGCGATACACCATTTCCTAATGGAATTTCCTAACCAACGATTGCGATACACCATTTCCTAACTAATTATCGATATTGTTAGAGACGGAAACGGAGATTATCACCAGCTTTCTGAGTAATATCCGGACATATCGATTGTAGCAAGTTCCTCGCCAAACTAATTTCAACGATTTTCCGTTTTATTATTGTAACAATTCTTGCATAACGCATTGCTCTCCGTTTGCACGTCATAATAACTTACGCAAACCACATCGATAAATTTCGATGATTCTCTATTTCGTCGAGTTTGTCTCGCTAACATTGCAATGCAATTATAAGAGAGCTGTGCTTCTATGCAGCGTTAATTTTCTCACAGTCGGTACTTTGCGACTCGGTCTTGTTCTTGTCAGATTCAAAATGAGAAATATCACAATGTAATTAAGAGCTGTTTTCATGCGGAGTTAATTTTCTTATGAAGACACGAAACATTGCGTATATACGCGTGTGCCGTAATAATTTATGTTCCAAAATAATTAAACCGAGGATTTGTATCATCGAAAATTACAAAGTTCGCACAAAACTTGCGCCAACTGTTATTACAACGTTACACACAACTAAATCGTACAGAATTTTAATTGAGAATTTTAATTTTTCTCCGGATGTCTTTAACACTTGTATCGCGCTCATTTTGAGAAAAATACCAGATTAAGGAAAGTAATTAAAGGTTTTTGTAAACGGATTAAACGTTTATTTAAACAAGTTTGAATTCTCGAAAAAAAGTGATTCTTATAACATTCACGCATCAAAGAATAATAATATCTTTAACGAACCATTCTATATTTTTCAGATCTAAAATCCGCTTTCGATCTGACCGTGAAGTGAGTGTTGATTCTTCAAATAAACTTCCACCCTACTTTCAATTTTCATCGTTCATATCTTATCGACGAAGCGAAAAGTCGAGTTTTGCTCACTCTCACGACTCAATAACGCCGATGGCAATATTAATGTCGAAATTGAAAGCACAAATTGAGGAATAATTGCACTTTTAATAAACATGTGCTGCACATTAAACGAAAAATTTAATATTAAAAAAGCAATATATAGCAATATTTATATTACATAAAGTTGTGGAAAAATAGATGACAATAACAATAACAATTGACAATAACAAAATTCTTACGTTATTACGTGGATATAAAAGAAGCAATGATACATTATTTTTTAATAATACACTTTCTTTTGCTGTATGAATGTTTTATAAAATAACACAAAGAAAACGAAAGCGCTTTATCTTATTTTTATAAATTTTAGAAGATATTTTAGAAAGCATCGCGATTCATATCGTCGAAAAGAAAATAATTTGTTTTTTTGTCGCGTTCTCATTGTGCAACAATTGAGTCATCTGCAACGTTGTTATTTGAAGAATTCTCTTTTTACGTTCGATATGACAATATATATATATATATATTTCTGTTGCAAAGCGTGTTAGCATAATCGCGCTATCGGAAAAGTCTCAACAGCTCTATCCTTAAACTCATAAAGCATAATAAAAAAAATCACTTTTATCCGATGTCGCATATTTTCTCTGTATTTCTTTACTACCAGCAGAATTATAACGTCTCTCGCTATTTTACACCAAATACACGAGAGACCTCAATTAAATTGTATTGAATTTTTTAATTATTAATTCTATCGTTACGATTCTGTTCGATCTGTATTTTTATTTCTACAGTCATTGCGATACTGCAAAGAAGATATATCTTTTATCTTTTATTGACGACCTCCCGCTTGCAAGTGCACTTATACATACATACTCTCTTTTTCTTTCTCTTTCTCACACATACATATGCTATTGAATACGAATATGTTGTGTATAGAAATAAATCAGCGAAAACAGGAAGAGAAGTGTTTATCTGTAAAACGTAAACATGAAAGAGGATGGTGTGCTGTTGTTTTTTCTCGAAAGTGCTGAATTACCGATATCAAAAGCGACGAGATTTATTAGAAGACTGCATATAGCCCGTATCCACAATTCTACTTTAAGGTAAATATTGACAGTAAAGAGATGTGAAGCAAAGAGAATAAAAGAGAGAGCGAGAGAGAGAGAGAGAGAGAGAGAGAGAGAAAGAGAGAGAGTTTTGATTGTGTTTCTCCTGTACATACAGTTATATTAACAGCTAGTCTCTGGCTGAAAATAGCACAGAAGTGTGTAAAAACATTGTTTATGTTGCATACAGTACAATAAAGTGTTTTTGTTTTTACTTCGGGATTAAATTAATAATTAAAGTTTTACAAAATCGTTAAGAGGCATTAAACAAAGTTTGCGATCATTATTATATACAGCATACTTACCCGCAAACGCTAGTTGCTTGATGAAAAAGTCCATCCGTGATTTTCTACGTTTTCCCAGCAGAAGTCCGACGAGGACGGCGGAATTACCGGCGACAATCACTGCAAACAGTAGCCATAGCACCGTGAATTGTTCCGTCTGCAAGAAGGCACATTCACGTTTTACGCTTTATTAAGATTGTTTGTATAAATTACACTTATTGCTGGGTTTTATAGACAAATTATTCGAATTCATGTAAATTTAAGAAAATAATAAATGTAAAGATTTTGAAACCGCAAATGGCAGTGACATTTCTGTGAGTGCTAAAATATGCTACGTATTGAGAACTCGGAATTGCTCCGCACAATTGTGACCGCACCGCTTATAATTTACATAAATTATAAATATTTAAATGATACAGCTGCATGCGCGGGTTGTTATCGCATTGTATTTTACATTCTCGGAATATGACACAATGCTTTCTCTCTCTCTCTCTCTCTCTCTCTCTCTCTCTCTCTTTCTCGATAGTTACATATTTCACATACATCATTTGCGTGACGTGAGCAGTTAATTAGATACGTATAGTTCGATGTGCCCTTATACTCTTACATTGTACACGTTGCACGCTAAAGTAATAAGAGTAACATGTGGATGTTAATTTAACAACATCGTTTGCATGATGTATACTTTCGCCATGTTTGATATGAGCTCAACTTAAAGCTCAACATGTACGATCTATGTTTATAGTCTCTGTACGAAACGTGATATAATTTCACGTCGGTAAACAATTAGAGCACATCTTTACAACTGTATGATGATTATCACAAACTTGTATATTGTGTTAAAAAAAAACACTTCAGGTTATATAACAGTCAATTTTATGCAAGTGAAAATATTAAAAACACTTGTTCAATTATTTCGAAAAAACATGTGATTAATTTGTACTTTTGTGCTTCTCTCGTTAAATATACTTTAAAACAATTTTATCATAAATTTGCAAATATTGATTTTTTTAAATACACATAACTGTAAAATAAGATAACTACAAAATTTGAATTTTAATCAAAATTTAAAACTAATGGTTTTTATCTTTTTACTTAATCAAACGATCGAAAAGAACTATACAATTTGAATTTTAATCAAACTGTAAAAATAATTGTTTTTATCTTTTTAATCAGACAAACAAGCAATTCAAAAACACTATTATAAAACATTAATTAGAATATTTGACATAAATGGCAAAGTTCGTGTTTTAGAAAACTTTTATAAACAACTGCATCTTCAAATATCCTTATATAAAAAGCGTGTGCAAACAATCAGAATCGATTCTCTCGATCTTGATTG
>QVOB01002577.1:0-11927 GCA_014839585.1 Pseudomyrmex concolor | reverse complement strand
TATATATATATATATGTGTGTATATATATATATATATATATATATATATATATATATATATATATATGCAGACGTATATAATACATATAAGAATATATGTGTGGAATGAAACGGCCTATATACAAATGATCATAATAATTTGGCTAAGCTATATTGTATTGTTCTGTTTTTCTCGAAAGTATCGTGTGCTCTCTTGTCCAAGTTTTAAATTGAAGCGTCTAAACGTCCGCCTCTGTCACAATCGTATCAAAGCAATGACGTTTCTCACAAGTTTTAAAGTATTTTGCTATCTATTTCTATCTCGCGTGCCTCTCTCTATTGCGTCAATCCTTTTGAGCTCACATAAAAAAAAGTAATAAGAGTCTTTCCTAACAACGATTCTTCGTACCTGATCATATTGTCCTCGAACTTTTAGCGTTCTCCTTCGATTTTCAGCGATCCCATCGAAGGCGAGATCTTTTAACATATAAATGCGTTTATAATTAACAAAGAAGGCAAGAAGCAACGTGTGTATTATATATTCTCTCTTTTTCTATCTCGCTCTTGGCCGAAATAGTCTTTGCGAAAATAGCGGTCGATTAGACTACGCCAATGTTACAAAGATATTAGAATTTGTTGTTGTCGTGATCCTTAGCCATGCCACGTGATGCTTGTTGATGATTGTCAGTTTTAGCAGCGATAATATTGTTAATCGACATAGCAGAAAGCAGGTCATCCGATGTATACATTGATATTTTCGTGGATCTGTAAAATTTTGCTCTTTGTCGTTTTCTCTCTTAAGTTACAGAATGTTTGGAAAAAAAAATATCGCGTCATAACTCAGTACACGCATAAACGTACGTACATGTATGTATGTTTGGCAGTATGATCTTGCTTTGTATGTAAAGTATTTTGCACTTGAAACCGTACTTTTGCAAATGCTTTTACGTTTAACGAGTCTACGTACTGTAGATTCTCAGGATTGAAAGTTCGGTTCAATCAGGTATTGTAGCGTCGTAGATTTGCCTGCCGTAGAGTGCTCACTAAATTTACCTATTTACGTGAGTATGAATTTATTCATGGTGACAAAAACTGCGCCAAGAGAGAAAAAAAAAAGACACGAAACGGTACGAAGAAAAGAAAAAAAAATTTAAATGATGTAATGCAGCAGCACTTGATATATTACGAAGTACGTATTAGAAACGTCTGTGTGTGCTGTAGAATAATACACATACACACATACATACATATATGTATATGTACACACGTATATGTACGTTATCTACTTTGAGCTTAATGCCTGCGTATTGCCTTCTATACAAATTTCGTCTTCCTTTTGTAACTTATATTTGGTTGTATTGATCAGACATATGTATTATAAATTATAATAGAAATTGATCAGACATATGTATTATAGTATAGAATTAAGATTAAATTTTTTTTTGTTTATCTTAGCGTTTCTGTGTCATGTTGCGAGAGTTTTGTGTTATTTTTTGCTCAATCATTTGTATGCGCGCGATGTCTCTATTTTATGACTTTTAGTAAGCGATAGATAGAGCGAGTTGATTTAGAATTGGTCTCGCTTGTATATCTGCGCATTACTACGCGTATTTCCAATTATTAATTTTTTTAATTATGCCTCGCCACTCGCAACGGCTTGATTTATATATGTTATTTTTCATTTGTACATCTTATTTATATTCTTTGATCGACAATTGAATTTGTTATCGATATCCATACGTCTGTTATGTAAACAATAGCGAACGAAGGATTATGATTTGTTGTGTTCATACGTAGTGGTTTGATTTTCAATGCTACTTCCTGTTTTTCTATTTTTTCATTGTTTTATTTAGGTATTTCAAGTAATAATTTCTGTTGATAAATTGCTAATACATCGTTGATTTATAATGTGCGTATATACATATATTTGTTATTTTATATATTTTCGATACACAGTCTGACAAAAATGTAAACCAATTGTTGCTCGCGCTACGCAGTGATATAGATAAAAAAATATCGCGCAAGAGCATATGGTAGAAATAGTTCGTCTTCGTTAATTAGCAATGATTGTTGATTATTCACGTCGGCGACGTCTGATTATATATGACATGCATGTATACTTTCTTTTGCGACGTAAGAACGTGTACGTACGTACAGTTCACTACGTTCCTTTATATTTACTGTCAGTATACTGAAAATCTATAATTAAATATTAAAATAAGCTCCAAAAAACCGAAAATTACAAATTAAAATAAAACCTGTTGAGCTAAATCTCCGTTGTTCGAGAAATAAAGATGAAAAAAATTTCATATTTAGAGCGTTTTGATCGTTATATTTTGATCTTCATTAGCTAAACTGAAAATATATAGACTCCAATGTAACGAAATAAAAATAAAAAGTGAATGTAAAATATACGTGTAGACCACTGTAATTATTTTATTGTCTGTTAACGGAATAAAATGAGTAGAGATTAATGTAAGATTAATGTAACATAAATTAATGAAAAAAAGAGAAATGGTCAATGTTAAAATAATATTGAAAGTCAAGAAAAGTCAAGTAAAAAATAATAATCATGTCAATAAACAATTCGTAAAGTCAAAGAAAATAATTAAGTCAAAAATTATTTTAATGAAACTCACTGTAAAGACTGTCAAAATGAGCGCTGACTATTTTGAACAATCGACAACGTCACAGTCTCAAAAGGAGACTGTCCTGCACAACGTATAGAATATAACTGCGTGATAGAGAAACCGCAGTTAAAATAACAGGGGAGGAGAGAAGAAACACATAGACCAACACAGAGTTATCTATTTATCTTGTTGATTAACAATGTGTGTGTGTGTGTGTGTATACTGGATAAAGGAACTTAGTATCTTTCATTAAATTAACACCGTTCTTCTGCATTTATGTGTAACATTTCAAGTATTAATCTTTTATGATAAAATTTTTCTGTATTAAGGATTTTAACATCATTTCATTGGAAATCATGGAAATTTCTGCGATGTTCGTTAACCGTAGATTGACAGTTATATTGTAATGTAATTAAAAATTACGCTGATGTTCTGAAATTCTTGTGCGCAGTTGACGGTTGCGACTTAAACACGAATAAGCTATCTAAGATTTGTATACTTTTATACTTAAATTGTTTACTACTGGTTGTATATTTCATTGTATTTTTATAATTTGACAGTTACATCGAAGAGTCTGTTTGATGAAGATTAAAATATAATGATTGAAACGTTCCACATTTTTATATGAAAGTTGTTTTTACCTTTATCTCGAACAACGAAGATTTAACCCAAATTAGTTTTTATTTTAATTTTAATTTAAAAATTTATAGTTCACATGATATATAGATATTATAGATTTTCAGTACATTGGCAATATGAATTTCGGAACGCAGCCAATATATAACATTATGTACACATAGAGTTACATACACGCACGCACGCACGCACGCACACACACACACACACACACACACACACACACAGAAAGAGAGTGACTGTACGATCTACATGATCTTCACAAAACATAATGGAAAAAAAACGATCAAAAGACAAACACAGAGATTTACTTTAATTAAAACTAATTTCTCCTCTGACTCACTTGTGCCTTGCCCTCGATCATCCTTCGCTGTTCTGTGTAAACATCCTTCTTTTCTAGATAATCGTATATATTTGATGTTCGATGTTTCTCTTTAGAAATAAGAGACTACCAAGTGAGCAGTATATTTAAGAGAAGCGTTACTTTGTTCTCGCGCCGTAACGGAACTCTAGTTCGTAAACGATAAATAAATGTATATGTACACCCCGAATACTTTTACAAAATTTAGCTGTTAAGATAATTCTTCAAGGTGATAATTACAAAGCATCAGAATTACAAGTAATGGGAAACTTTATTCGCAAAAAATTTATATGTGTGAAGCATTTCCATGACGTAAATATATATATGTATATATATGTTTTAAGTTTACACTTTCCAGTTACAATTCTTGTTCTAACTCGAAGCAGTAATTCAGGATAAAATAATATATTGCTTTAATTAATAATTTTGTGAATTCTTTTCATCTGTGTAAACTTTATATATATAATATATAATATATATAATATATATAATTATATATAATTATATGTGATCTATATGTAATATATTATATATTATATATATATTATATATATGTACTATATATATATATATAATTTTATAATGAAATCTTTCAAACTAAGAAATGAAACAAATGATTGATACTCACCGGGTTCGATTAATTATAAAAAATACTGGTGAAGAGAGAGCGCATTTATTACGCATTATGTAATAAATGACTGAATAAAACTTACGATACAGTAATCGTAAAAAGTTGTAATCAGATAATATTCTCGTTTCAAAACTTGCATTAAACTCGCAAATATTCAAAGCTTCAATCACTCGAAAAATAAATCTACATAATAATTTAATCTTACCAATTACATTCGTAAGAATCTACATAAAAAGAAATATATATTATATTACATATTCATTTTTTCTCTCTGCCTTCTCTCTCTTTTTCTCTCTCTTTCTCTCTCTCTCTCTCTCTCTCTCTCTCTTTCTCGTCATATTTAATCGAAACCTTTTTATGCTATAGTGGAGTCTGACAAAGAGATTATTTCGAAGCTGAGTTTGTGCAAGAGCAATTTACAAATTATGCGAGAGTCAGAAGAGGTCACATCACGCGTAGTAAATATTTGTGCCTCATGTAAATGAGTGTACAAAAAGTTTTGAATAGAGAATATTTTCTGTGGCGCATAATGGTGTTTTGACATTTTCGTTTCGATATTTTTCACAAAATACTATTGCTCCTAAGAAAAGCATGTTCGGTTTGGTCTTTGGATTTAAACATGCGAGTTTTCTGTCTTGTTACGTGAAAACAAGTAACATAGATAAAAAAAATGCGTGCGATTAGTTTCATCACGAAACGTTATTAATAAATTACGGAGCGAAAATTGCAATAGATTAACGCCAAACTTGCGCTTTCGAGCGCTCGCACAGATCCGTAAAGTACCGGGACCGACCGTGCTCTCGAAGAAGCACACACACACGGAGACGTTGTATGTGCAACTGACGTACGGCAAATTTCAAAACCTATTTGTGTAAACCCGAGTGTACGTGTGTGTATTTTTTAGAAAATTAGAAAATGTTATTACCCGCTATGCGAAAAAGATATCGATACTACAATGTCCACTTGTACCCGTATAATATGATCCGTATAAAAATTATAACGATATTCTATATAAAAATGGCTGTACTCTACTGTAAAATCAAAGATATAGCGTACAATAAAGTTTAGTGTAGGAAGACAAAGCTACGAACGACAATATGCAGCTCTTTCTTCCTTCCCCTTTTCCTCATGTTATTCGAAATAGACGTTTTTCTCACATATCTTCCTCACAAAAATAAAAATTTTATCTGTATATAAAGATATGTTAATGATAAATAAATAATTTACACGGGGATTTTTATCTTATAATGTAGTAATCATTTTTACGAGAGACACGAATATAATTTATAAAGAAAAACAAAGACTTTATTATCCGTGCAAATAAAATATTCGTTCTGTTCTGATCAACCGAAAAAAAGACGATCGCGCGTTTTAAATTTTCTCTTCTCAAAAACAAACGACGAGAAAAAATCAAATAGATGATGCAAATTGTTAAAGTTTCAATTATAATTGTTTAAATTTACGCAGAGGAAAGAAGGAACGGTTTTCGAATTATAAAATTAAGGATAAAGATTTAGCTGACATCAAGATATTTTATGTCATAGATTATGTATTAACATTGTTACATGATACATGTATATATTTTTTTAACTTCATTAATAACCATTACCTATACAAGATTGATTACTAATTTAACTTTCTTATAGAACATCACACACATGTATTGAAAAATTATTAAGAAAGTTTCTTAACGATTAAAAATATTACAAACATTTTGTTAAGCCAATTTATGTTTGATTATTTTCAGTCAGCGTAATATGTATATACATATAGAGTAAAGCGTTAAACGAAAACATTGTCGCAGCAGTTTCGTTTTTTATAAAACGTTTACTATTATATTTATCAATTTTATAGCACTACTACCAAAGTGTATATTATAGATACAATTTTATATTAAAAATTTCAAGTACATTTCATATTTTCGATATTTCAACAGCCGGTTTTTGCACGTAAGCTACCATTACGTGATAAGGTAAATTTAATTCGTCTATGTTCTCGTTGTTTATTTTTTTATCTCTTATAGTAGTAGTTTCATTCAATATTTCGTCAACCAATTTTTCGATAAAGTCGTTTTTCATGTTATGAGGTAATCTCGTTAAAAAAGGATTGACAGAACATGCGTGATCTGCGAAAAAAATCAGAAATCTTTGACTTATCAAAAAAAAAAAAAAAAAAAAAAAAAAAATATGTATCTTACTTTTCAGGCTTTGTTTACTGAATGAGTAGCTTTTTTCTCTTTTGGACACGTGCAGGATTTTGAAACCAATTTGTTGTAACATATTTTGTAAACTTTTTTCGGGATTTTGATCTTCTATTCTTTGAAAATATGGCACGTAACGATGTGCATCCTTGAACAAATAAAAGAACAAAGTAGATGTAAATTTTAGTTTTTCATTTGTGTATTAATCGATATGTGAATATAATGATTTTTTTTTATTGTATATGTATATTATATGTAATTACGTAAAGATATGGTCCATATGTAGGACAGTCCTTGAGTTTGAGGTACGCTCGAAAGCCACCGTGAAAACTAAGGAAGCTAAATAAAGCTTTTCCTTCCGGTTTTAGCATTTTATAGATATTGGTGAGGGCTTGCCTAAAATTTAAGAATCATTAGTTTTAAGAATTGTAATATCGTTTGTGCAAAAAGAGAGAATATTAAAAGTGCTTACTGTATGTGGTACGACCAGTGCAGTGTGTTGAAAGACGTGATACAGTCATATGTGTTAATTTGGTCTTTTGGTAGTTCGCGCATCTCAATGTTTAAAACAATGTATCGTATTTTATCGTGAGCATAATTTTTTTCGGCATAACACACCATTTTCTCAGATATATCTGCACCTATGTGATAATATGTTTTCTTGTTACAAAAGACGGTACATAGTGTCAAAAGTCGTTTATTCGATTATATTTAATACTAACTCTCTCTCTTATATTTAATACTAACCTACCTACTATTTTACTGACGTTTTTTAAGCGTGGTAACAACAACATTTTGGTTACATGTCCTGGTCCACTTCCTATATCGAGAACAATGCCACGAAAACGATTAAGCTCATCCGAAAATTCCCGCAGAACATCGAGTGCGTCACGTTGCTGCATTTGACTTCCTTGTTTATTATATTCATCAGTCAGATCCATAGTGGCTAAAATGTGTGAATATTACAACGCCTATTTCTTTAAATATATATATTTTGTATTAGTTGTAAATTATTTACATATTTTCAGTTAACAATCGAAAAATATATACAACAGTAATCAAACCAAAAGTAATCTTTAACGTAGATTATATAATATCTACTTCTAAAAGTTTGTTACGTACCTTATATCTATTGTTTTAACACTTTTAATTGTTTCAAAAAGAAACAAATGTAAATTTTTATTTCTGTTACAATCTAAAAACTACTGTCAGATCTTCTTAGATTTGGATTTATTTGATAAAATATAACAGAGAAATCACTCGAAATATTACCGTAAATCACCGTAAATTACCGTTATCACAGTTTAATTAATTAAATATGAAACTCTATGCACTTAATAATCGTCAACGATTATTATTAGTCAGTTTCGAAGCGCGTAATCTTTTCGGGCATCTTCTCTCATCGGCAAGTACGGACCTTCTGTCGCTTCTCAGCTTTATGTCTTTATCGTTGATTATTGTTTTGCTGTTTGAATTTGTCTTTTGACTCGTCAACAGACAATCAATATACATAGAGTAGGGGAAAAGGAAATTATTTGTCATTAGGACGGTCACACAAGTATATACAATCTCGCGAAGAATTCTCAGCCGTTAAATTAAGTTTGTGCGACCGTTCTTATGACAAATGTTTTTCTTTTTCCCTACTCGATGTATGTTGATTGTCTGCAGACAAGTCGAATCAAAACAGCAAAACAATAACCAACGGTAAAGACGTAAAGCTGACAAGCGAAGATTCGCACTCGCTCGATGATAGAAGACGTTCGAAAACATCGCGCGCTCCGAAACCGAATGAGTATCGTTGACGATTATTAAGTATATGAGCTTTTAATTAATTAAACTGATAATATTTTAACAAGTAATTTCTGTTATTTAAGCGCAAAATAAAATCTGAAATTGACTTACTTGATTTTTGAGTTTATGCTTGTAATACACACACACACACACACACACGCGCGCGCGCGCAAGTGTTTCTTTAGAAATTGTTTGATCTTATAGAAAATCAGATTCCCATGAAGTCTTCTTCAAGTCAGGACTTAATCTGACTCACAATGCCTGGGTTTGCTTCTGCACTGCTAACTTTTTGACTTCGTCTTTAGTATTTATATTCGGTGACACTCACATACATACTCACATACGCGACTTGCTCTTCCTCTCATTCATTCTCGTTCCCCTCTAGTCTGCTCTATTCTTTGGTGCCTCTACCTACCCCAACATCCGAATTCTTCCTTAAATCACTTTATTGCCACTCTCTAATTTAAACATTAAATTCGGTAGTTCACCGACCCATACATCCGGTGTCGTTCAATTTCACCAGAATATATTGATTGAGTGTGAAATATATACGTATCATATTGTAATCGAAATGTATATAAAAATCTCGGTAACGAGATTTATAAGAAAATTTTACTATGAGTTTTCAGCTCATATTCGTAATTTGATTGACTGCAAGTGACTTTTCGGATCTTCGATTATCTCCCTGAACATTCCGGCGCCATTGAGCTAGTCTTATCTTACGGTCGCATGTATTTGCCTTTTGGACTATTTGCACTTGGTCTATATGCGCGGACACACTCTATATACATAGCCGTGTGGATAATTTATACATATGTATGTATATGTAAATATATATCCTAATTAAATATTCCAATTTCATAACGGGGATCCTTGTTTGTTAAATAATCTTTTAAGCTCGCTCATATTCCGATAGAATTTTATTTAGTCGCATATCAAAGTAAATCAGTTTCGCAACGCCTGTATAGAAAATATTTATAAAACTCGACGAGTTGACCCGATCTTTTCTGACGTCGAGACCATCTTTCCTTTCCGCCGTCTATCTCCATTTACTCCGCGCACTCCGCCAGGTAATATACATTCGAGTCTCTTTCAAAGAGAAGATAACAAAAGATCGTAAGCGCGCGCGCTTTTCACGCACCACCAACCGTAGTTTATAGAAAGTCGGTAAGAAGCGCACGCTCGATATGCAAGAAGACAAAAAAGAAAGATGAAAAGATATATATTTTTTGTTAGACTCACTCAGACCCGACGTTTGCATCATTGTCTTTTATTTTTATTGTACTCGATTAAATCACTTACACTGTGGAAAAACTTTGTTGCACTTGCGAGAAAAAGATAGAGAGAGAATCTCTGTGCGATAGTCGATTTGTTACATATTATAATTAAAAAGATTTTAGATTGTTGTATCTCTCTGAGTGAACAATAACCGAAACGCGGTGTTCTATAATCGCGATATATTATCTCCGAGGTGTATAGAAAACTTAGAGCACACAAAGAGACAGAAGAAAGCGGTAAAAAATAAAATAAAATATATTGAAAGATGAAAAATCAATTTCTCCGTACAGCAGTTATAGACGCAATTTATTTAAATAATGCATTTAAAAATATAGAAACTCTTTACACGAGTCGCGCTTTTTACTCGTCTTGTCGAAATTTCGATCTATCCCGGAAATGGATAGCGAGTATTTTCCGGAAATGGAAAAAAAGTGTTACAACGTGTGTGTAAATGTGTATGTGTAGGCAGATGTGTGATTGCATTGTAGATCGTGAAGTTTGTGAAGGATTTACATGACGTCGGGGTCTTCTCTGCTCGCGTTCCCGCTAAAACCACAAACATCCAATATTCGATCGTCTACTCTCTACTTGCAAAAGAGAATGGAGTAGAGGACAAAGTGGAACTCTTGTCTGAAAAAAAAAAAAAAAAAAAAAAAAAAAAAAAATTGTTTCGGGTCGGTAACTGCACAGCGGCCATTGAATTTTTTCGCAGGATTAATGCCCCAACCTTAATTGCGACGTTCGTGACTTTTTTTATGCAGCACTTTCCGATACGTGTTCGTCTGTATTTTCACTTTTATTCATCATGGCTGAAGAATACACTATATACACAGGTATACTGGAAAAAAGGCGGATATAATAATAATTACAGATATTGATCGACGAAGGTGTCTTTTCTTTGCCGAATATGTAATATATCGAGCTATAGTAATGGACACAGGTGCGATAAGATTGTTTTGATATCTCGGTACTGCGGCATTTCTAAGAAAAGGTATATATGTATATACATATACATACATATACTCGTATATATATAAAATAAGATATATGTATTATATTCTTTCTTTCTTCTTCTTTCGCCCCTTTCTTTTACCATCGTCACTTTACCTAAATCCGGATCCGCGTATATATCGAGTGGGTGGAGGTGCAGAACGAAGGGCTTTGATAAATGACTGACGTGAAAAAAAATCCGCGTCGATACGTCTTGCTCAAGGAGATGCGCCGCGAGAGAAAAAGAGAAGACGAAGCGGAGAAAGAGAAAAAGGGATGGGAGGAAGGTGGAGAGAGGAGAAAAAGCCGTTCGGTTCTCGTTCCCGCGGTTCACCGGAAGATGGTTGTGTAGCCCGCGTTCTCTATATCTCGTACGATATGCATTCCCTTTTCGCACGCTCATTTATTAAAACCGAGAGTCGAACAACCGCCGCCGTTGCGTTCGCAAATCGATCCGCGTCGAAATGTTGCCGCGCGAGTATCGAGAGATTTCACGCTTCCGAAAATTCATTAATCTCCCGTCGTGCGCGCGGTGTCGAGTTTAATCGCGGCAATTTAAGTTTCCTCTGCGCGTATCGTGAATACAAACGACGCACATATTTTCGTTATGAGATCGCGAAAATTTCGCCATTTTTGGTACAACGACATCGCGCCGCTTCTCGCTCGTAAATTTTTTTATACAAATTTTACGCCCGGACTGCGCGGTAATGATTTAATTTATTTTCCAAAATACTATATTTCCCGATTATTACTTTTTTTTTCAACGACAAAAAACAAAAGATAATCAAGGAAGTTGAGCGTTGATACGTGTGGATATTCTCGTTAGATATTATATTTCGGTCGGTGCTCCTTTCGCAGATGCGTGCTTTATCGGAAAACACTGAGTGAGATATATGGAGAGATTATGCGAGATGGCGTTTCGGAGTCGAACAGGCCGCTATTCTCCGCTCCGTCAATTATGTTAATTTCGATTGCCGCGAGATTAATGGAAGAAGGCGTCTCCGCTCCGAACGTTCTCTCTTTCTCCCTCTTTCTCTCTCATAAACGATTTGCTGGTGGGAGCCGTGACGTTCACTCGACCGTGCATAATGCACTCGACTTGCAATTATTGCAGATCCATTCTTAGTCGCTTTCAATCCCGAGCGGCGTCGTTCGTCGTCGTTCGCTCCTTCCTTCGTTCTCGCGAAGAAACGCGAGTCAAACGAAATCACGATTTATTATACCGTTATAACACGGCGATTTTCCTATACACAACATGTGCGTGTGTAAAGATGTATACATGTATTATATGCGCGCGTATATGTGCTAGTTTTGTAAGTAAAATAAGCGCTTTTATTAAAAAAATGACATTTATCTTG
The DNA here is from genome assembly GCA_014839585.1 of Pseudomyrmex concolor. NCBI lineage: Eukaryota > Metazoa > Arthropoda > Insecta > Hymenoptera > Formicidae > Pseudomyrmex > Pseudomyrmex concolor. Next base: position 73 of record QVOB01002577.1, on the reverse strand, counting down.
CGGATAAGACCAGTTTATTTTTATCTTTTTCTCTTCTAATTAAAAAAAAAAAAAAAAAAAAAAAAAAAAAAAA
>QVOB01002455.1:0-30791 GCA_014839585.1 Pseudomyrmex concolor | reverse complement strand
GTATCTTGGAATAAGTATCAGATTGCTATTTTTAGAAAGACAACTCATTTTAATTGTGCACGATATTTGCATTGATATAGATTATACACGCAGTAATTAATTTTTCGCTTCTTTTACTTTATTCCGCTTAATTAAGTCATTTATTTATTCGGAGTTATGTTTGTCAATTCGACGTTTTCGTGTTAAGAATAGCAAGAGACGCTTCGAAATAAATGCGCTGCTATCTCCGCAAATACGCTTCTTGGCGTTGCATGTTTAGAGATGTCTCTTGAAATTAATCAGGTCGCCTTTTACTTTGCAAATAGCATAACGAACAGTGCGTATTGTTGAAAGTAATGTCAAAGAAAAAGACCGATGTATTTTTATTAAATTTTGAATGTTTAACTGACTCTGAACAATAGAAGTCATGTGGAAAAATGAAAAACAAAAAAACAAGAAAAGATAAATAAAAGCGTTGTCAAAAAAAATATACGGAGCTTGACGATGACATCTGTTAAAACATTGCGTAGGACAAAACTTCCATGCACCCCAACAGATGTAATTATTTGCAAAGTTCTGAAGCTAAAGCAAACTGTCCGACTGTACGTATCTAGACACTACTGTAGACACCTACTTTCACGATTTGTATGCCAAGTTCTTCATCATCAGGATTACTCCATTCGTTAAAACAGACCTTCTCAGCCTGCTTCCAATCTACACCGCGTTGTTCCAGATGACGTTCCGCTAACGTCAACCATAACTGTAAAAAAACATCAATAGTTTGTTTACATTTATTCTAATGAAGAATTTGAGAAATTTTTAAGAAAGAGAGAAAGAGATTGATAGTTTTAATTATCTATTGCTCGATCTACTTCAATCGCAAAAAAAAAACACTCACCCTTTTTCGAAATTCTGGCGGTATTCCTCCTTGTAGTCTCGCAACCATTTTCATTGCATCTAACCATTGTATAAAACCACTTTCACCCGGTTGCGGAGTCAAACTAAACCTCATTTTTGTATCTTCGACTGAAATTTGAAGAAAAGTTTATGAAATATCTTTATCTTATCTCTATTAGAATAGTTTTACTGCACGTATTTACAATGACACATAACGTCTTTTTAGTGACCCTTTTTACACGTTACCGATATATTTTGCACAGTAAATGCTTTACGTTGTCACACACAAAGCGGAAACACTTGCACAGGTAGGTTTAACTCAAAGAAGTACTTAAAAACACTTATTTGGCTCAAACAAATTTAACACACACGTGCACTAATGCTTGACTTGAATCAATAATTTAAAAACGATTTTTTAGTTTTTTACTTTTTTCATATTTAAAAGACATTGAAGTCATTCTTCTTCGGTTGTATACGAACGACTGACGCGATTGCAAAGCTTGATTGCTCTTGCCATTTAATAGAAGGGTCGTTGCATGATCGTTTCCATGACAACCCTTGCAAAGGAATTGCCAGGATAATTGAGTAGAAATAATCGTTTGGGTAAATATATTCTCGGAGTCAGTTTTACCATATTGCGGTCACATAAGCAAAAGTGACACATGCTGTATAAGATGTGTATTGACGATATCCAATATTACACAAACGAATCAATGCAACAAGAGATCACGATGGAATTCTATTAATGACTGAATAAACCACCAGTCAGCTATCACACCGGTATATTACGCATCGGTGCGTAAATTCGATATAATTTCTATTTCTCTTATAAAAAATTTGTATATTTGCCTATCGAATATTTTGCTAAGAGATTTAAATTGCCACGTGCGTAACGTTATGTTTTTTTTTGTTTATTTGCCATATTGGAAAATTGCGCAAAGTAACAAAACAAAATATTTGCTGCAGAGAAAATAAACAGAAAGCTCTTCTACATTGTACAACAATTTTCCCAGACAGATGTTCTCTACGAAATTGATTCGAATGTACGCTCGTTACAATTCATGCTAACTCAACTCCGAGTGTCTTACAAATAACACGTAAGAACATAGTTACATTGTCGTAAATTTTATTGCTATGATAGAACAGAGATAGCACAGAGATGCAATGTCTGTCGTAACGCTAACAGATTAAATGTGCCATGCCGCTAAATTTTATATGTGCTTTAACGTTGACAAACAACACAGAACGTTTAAATTTTAATGACGAGTTGGATGCATCATGAAAATTTTACGGCAAATGCTGCGGGTTCGCGTAACTTAATTCAATAGTTTTCACATGAATAGAGATTTAAAACCAGAATTTGCTTTTATTTTTGCACACACTCGTGCGTAGAACTTTAGATTTTATAACAGACTTAAATAAGTAATTTAATATTTTATACCCGCCATTAATCTACAACATCTAATTTGTAAAGTTGTATTAAAGTAATAAAGTAAATAACGGATAATAATTAAAGTATTCTACTTATATTTTAAAAGTTTCAACTACATTAAACTAGACCTCTTTCATTAGGTGATATAAAATATTGCCATCTTCTCATATTTTTTTGAACTTTTTACATGAAATTATTCTTTCTTGCACAAAGGAAAATTACCTGCAACGGCAACTAAAAAAAAGCTTCTCTTCTTCTTTCTTTTAGCTACTCTTTTATATTTTATCTTCTACTTAAAAACATCTTTGTGACTGAAAAAAAAACAAAGTACTTTAAACTCGCGATGCACTCAACGCACATCAGATTAATATTATTCTATAGATATATGTTTTGCAAAAGCATTCGACAAAATATAATTTGCGAATAGTTAGCTCTCGAGTTGCTTATAGGTACGTACATATAAGTGGTTTACTGAAAACTTTAAGTTGTACACATGCAACACACACAAGCAGATAGTACAGCATGCGAGATGGATTTGCAGATATTTGTCGCTTCACCTTCCAGCTCTTCATATCTCGAAGTAGAGCCGGTAGCACCGGACGCGAAATTTTTAAGGGAGTTGAAAAATCCGTTCATTCTCCAATTAGAAGCTCCACTCTCTCTTCTTCATCGTTTCACTTTCATCTCTTCTGCCTCTCGTTATATCGCGCACACGCTGCTCTCAACCGTTCTCGTGATTCATGATCGGCCGTCCCTCGGTTTATTCTCGCAATATTCTTTTTACACGCAACGGATTGCGATGTTCTCTTCGAATGTACCTTATTTTTATTATGACTCTGAAAAACCGGTCGAACGGTCGGCTTAATCGCAAAACACTACTTGGCGAAAAAAAAAAAAATTTACTTAACATTAAATTCACATGAGAAATTCGAAAAAAGTCGTGTAATTATTACGTTTACACTAATTAATTATAGCAGCATTGCTGTTTTGATATGAATGTATAATTAAATGATAATATAAAACGCTAAATCAACCTACAAATTATGCTATATAACACGCTTCTTTTCCTAACTCTGCGTCAAATAAAATGTGAAAATTCTGGTGAAAATTCAGTATACGAGAACATTCCTCGCTGTTCTTTCTACGCCATATGTATATATATACAGCTGTACCACCTGTTACAAGTAACACAATGTAGATATCAACGCACTGTATTTACGCGTATAACACGACTGTCTCTTTTTCTCTCTCTCTCTCTCTCTCTCTCTCGCTTCCGCTCTTTATAGGTTAGATCGCCGATAGTTGCTCCATATAGTCTCATTATTTGGAACATCAAATGCGTGATTTGTTAATTACATTGCATCAATGTGCAAACCACATCATGTACACGTTACACTGGCTCATGTTAAACTCCGTCAGTTTTTGTCCGCGGTAAAATGCAGATAACGCCGATAATAGTGGCCAAAGCTGATAACAGAATCGATTTTTTTAGCTCGCCAGTGGTTGATGAAACCGATAAAATGCTGGGGTAGTAATCCGATCGCGACTAGTCGATTACAATGCAATTAAGAAGATGCATTGCATCACTTAGTTTATCACTTTACGATTTAAATTTATGTCCGAGGCGTTTGTTATTTGCGTGATATTTCTGTTTTGATATTATACTTGAACGCGAATAGTGAAATAATTATAATTGTCTCTCTCTTGAAGATAAAATCTTTTCTGATTCGTAAAAGTTGAACGTAAGTGTATCAATTGTCGAATTTTGTCGAGATATAGATAAGTGATTATTTATTAATAATCGTTGTAACTATGTCAAATTTCTTATTAGCTTGAGACGATACGAAGAAACGAACTTTGAGGAATTCCCGACTCCCGGTCTGTTTAATGTCCCTTCGGAAATCCGAAGAGGCGCACATTGATTGATCGCGACTTTTGACAAGTTCGGCTTCCCGTGTTTTCTCGACGAAGTGTCGGAAAGTTGTACCAATCAATTCATATCATATAAACGTCTGACATCGATAAATCATAAAACATTTAAAAAATAAATAGAACAAGTTTAGAAACCAAAAACGAGAATTGATACATATACAGAAAAACCGACAGTTTATGTGTATTTAACAACACACTTGACAGAAAGAAAAATCGATCTTTATATTTATTTATTGTGTTTTACGTATTTATTTTATGTTTTATACGTATTGTTTAACATAAAACTTGGCTGGTAAATGTTTTCTCACTAAATGCGTGGTTTGAACGTTAAATGCGTCACGCGAAACAATTTCACTTACTTTTCCTCTACTTTCGTTTTAATCATACTTTTTTTTTGTTGGTTTTTTCTAATTTGTGAAAACTCGTTGCTGCAGAATACATAAAAAAAAAAAAAATAAATAAATTTGTTGCTTACAAAAGCAAATTAATTTTCGCAAACTGATTAATTATTTGCGAGAGATTTTTCATTTAAGAGATGTACATAAATATGCGCACACACGCATTTCTCTCGTGACGCGCGACCGTGATTTAAACGTGCATTCCAGCGTTGTTCACGATGCACCAACCGCGGCTTGATCCATCGCTGAATCGCGTACTTACTTGCTCGCGAGAAGGAACATTAAACAAACGCAGTATTTTGACACTCGGACAGAACAGACTTGGCATGTTATCGTATCGTACCATCTTTACCACGAGAATTGACAACGTGCTATCGGGCAGTCGTCTTCGTCGTCGATCATACAGCACAACACCACCTCGATGCACATTGGTGCGCGTACTATTGAAGCACGTATGCAGCACGAGCGAACGACCCCGAACGTGCACGCTGTATCCAGCGGCACAGTTTTCCGCCGTATCGTCGGAAAAATGCGAACTCAAGCTCTTCTCAGATAGAAGAGATTTCCAACGTTCTTGACTTGCGAGTATCGCAAAAATATCGCAATGTCGGCGTCGCGACAGGGTAGCTCCGAGACAGCTGTGTGCTCCGGAGGAGCGTCTTCGTGCGACGAGTGCGTCGAGTCAGCTGAAACGATAACGGATGAAGTGACGTGCGCGCGCGCACAAGCTCCCGCGATGTGAGAAGGTTGCCACGAGGGGTGGCTTGCCTCCTTCCTGCAGTAGGCACTACTGCCTTCGTTGTTCCACAAATCGCTGTTCCAACCCCGTAGTGGCCGTAGCGACTCTACGTGGTGCCACCCTTGTTACAACGCATGCGCTACTCCGTTTTTCCACAACTTCTCCCCCACTGTGTGCATAATTTTACCCTCGCGCATCTTATTATTCCGAGAGAAATACGTGAGAAGTTTGAAATTTATTCACTTACGAACGATGGGAGTGCATATTTCTCGAAAACTTCGCAGAAGAAGAAAGCTTGAATCTCGGCTTGTTTTAAATACAAACGTAGTATTAAAGTATCAAAGTTTTTTTAATATTTGAAATTTTTTATTTGACATATGTTTTTGCATTGTGTCAAATAAATCTGTCTTGCATCGCGCGTACGTGAAAACTAAGCGCATTTCCGGATTAACGCGTGAGATGTTTGAATGTTAAATCCGATTGCACAAAGGGAGAAATGTACAGCATACAAGCTAATGTATGATAAATACATATTTGCGATGTCTTGTGTAATATCGTTTTTTTACATTTTGATAATTCTGTAAAAGTGATGATATCTCAAAAAGTGATGTTACAATTCATATATGAATTGTATACAATTTTATATTCTGATTATCTTAATGTTATCGATAACTGATAATTAATTAAATTGATCAATTCACGATTTTGCACTTGATTTTTCTGAACTGACAGCATTGTTATCTAATTGGCAGTCAAAGGAATTAATATTTGATGTCACAACGTGCTCCATTTTTCCATATTTCCATACAACTGCATAATAAATACCAACATATGGTACGGTGGGGTCCCAAGCATTTACACAGTTTTATTACTATGAATAGTTCATCCGTAAGAAGATTAATGATTACAGGCCTCGATTAAGTGGAACACGGTAACGCGAGTTTATCTAATGTATAACGTACGTGGTGGAGAGAGATTATTAGATCAAGTGAACGTGAGGATTAAATCTTCAAGGTCCCATGTTATTATAAGAACTTTGTTATATCGTTCTCGTTCGCGTATGCAAAATCACGCATCTCTCAAAAAAATAAAAAATTATTCGTTAGAATTGAAATTCGGGATAAATACAATATTTGGAAATGTATACATACATTCAAGATGAAACAAGATACACGGTTAATTAGAAATGTTATTTATGTATGCAATTTTTATTTAAAATGAATAAAATTATTAAGCTCATAGCTTTTCGAAAGATCTGAGAAAATAATTTATTGTTGAGAACGAGATAATATATTTAATGATGAGACTATTCGCGGGATGCAGGATTGACGTTTCTCATTGATTTCATCGCTTTGTGGGTCACTCGAAATAGTCAGTACCGTTTATAAGAAATTAAAGCTCCGACATCTGTTACATCGCGTAGCTTTTTCGCTTAATCATCTGTAAAAATTTCACCTTCTTCTTGGCTATACGTAGGTAATTAAAGATCAAAGAAAATATGTTTGAACTGTGAATTGTACTTCAAGAATATTTTGGCAAGAATACTTTTTGCAAATATTCATGTACGTATCGTGCGCGCGCTCTACACATTGCGAACAAAATTTTTCTACATTTGAGAAGATAAACAATAGCGCAATTGATGCCACGAACAACGTAAATTCTTTATTTTAACAAATCTGTGTGACAAAGTGCGTACGATCGCGTGCAATGTACTGTATTATAAGTGCTGCATTATATAGATATTATGCAGGCAGTTTGTAATAATCGTTTCGATCATCAGAGTTTCCGCGTAACTTATTACATGATCATTCTGTGCGAGGACGTTCGTTGTGGGTTTTTGGCTTTGCCGGGTTAATGACACGGAAAGTTCACCGGTGATATTCGCGCGGTGGATTCGGGATATCGAATCTATCTTATCCAGCACAAAGAGAAGTGGGGTGTTCAAAAATATGTGAGATCAATAAATTAGAGACACAGTATATACAGTAGCAGAATGATTTGTAATGAAGATATCAATCGCTAAAACTAACACACGTCAAGATTATGTGCGGATTCGTTAATTGACACAATTGATATCACATCTTTTCTTTTTATTTACAAAAATTAATAATAAAATCGTATATCATAAAAATCGTTCTGATTAAAAAAAATAATCGTGTTTTTGCAATATAAGATATAATAATTACTTTTTTAACTTATTAAATATCCGTCGTAATATGACATTAATATTTTATATCGTAATGAATTTGCACTATCACAATTACGTAATGAAATTTCATCAAATGAATTCAGCTGAAATTTTATTACGTAATTGTGATATAGTAGAATTTTATTTAATACATTTGCATACATAGAAGTTTCTTTTGATGATTGTTAAGTAATCCATCTTGGCGCTAACGCATATCTCTGAATACGCGTCAACTACAGTATGTGTTTGTGCGAAAAGACGAATGTGACGACGCAAAGTTTTCCAAAGTGAAAGACGGCCGCCCACGATAAAACTGCCTCTTTGCGGTCCAAGTGCACCGTCTGCTGTCACGTGCGCTCATCGTGGAGTTCATCCCCTGAGTTCATCGCGCCGGCTAAACGATGCTAACTCGCCCAAAGAACGATGAGAAAAGTTGCGCGTATACTCGGCGCCCGCGAGCGCAACAGTATCGAAAACTTTATAAATGATGCCACGTCGCAACTTTGCTCGCGCCGCTCGTATGCGGAGCATGCGTGTCTCGCGCCGCCGCGCCGGACGCGGCAAAGTCTAATTATTGATCACCGCATTCGTCGCGTATGAAAGCTCGTTTGTTCGCGATCGCGGAACACGATGTCGCGACTTCTTCGACGATGTTCCAGACAATCTTGAAGAGATCGTCTTAATAGTTTAATAAAGCGACGATTAACCTATATTGTTAAGGTATCATTGAGACATTGTTGATGCATTTTCATGTGTAAAAACTCTTACGTCCCTTTGCCTGTATTTTAAGTAAATTTCTATTTTTGCAACTTGTCGTTTACAATAATACAAACGACGATAATAACATAAGAGAGATGAAAATATAGTAAATAAAAATGCAGATGGAAAATATGTATTTGGGTTATAAATGTCAAGAGCTTTGGAACTGAAGTGGTGAATTTAATACGTCTTAATTAATCTTAGGTCTGGAGAATGAGGATCAGACGCGTAAACATTATTTTAACCGTGTGATAAATGAGTGTTCCAAGAACATACACGAACTAATATAAGTAGAAAACTTTTAACTAAATTGCTTTAATCTCTAGAGACTTGAAAACTTATGTCTGATCGATAGAATTTATATACAATTAATTTTTGTCTCTTGACTATTAAATTAAAATTTATCTATTATTGTAATGTGTGTGCAATTATTTGCATTCAACGAATCGTAGCTACAACCGCAAACTACCAACATTTCTTACTTTTTCAACGCTGTATCATTTATATCTTATTCCGTTAAATATTTATGTATATACGATATCTCTCTTTCGGCACGCATTTCGGACGTAAATCGTAAAAACTGCAGGTTTTTATAGCACATTTGTAAAATATACAAAACGTCTTAGCAATGCATCGTTTCACAATTTTCATAAAACTTTCCGCACAGATGGTAAGCTCTTTTTCCCAGAACTGCCATTAGTGCGCTGTGTGCCATAAATTTTTATTGCGCGCCGTATTTTCGAAAGCCATCAAGTGGCTCTTTATATCCAAAAACTGCTACGTTTTTTCAAGAAAATCGCTTAAGAAAACATTTGATATCAGTACATTTTCTCTTCAACAATGTTAAACGGTTTTTTATATAAAAATATAAACAAACGCAAAACAAACTATTTAAAATCTCGTTTTTACTCGAATAACGATTATTGTAAATGCATATCAATTCATCTTGCACGAGTGTGTTTATAACGAACAATCATAACGACTTAAACAAGTTATTAATTAATACTTTGCATAATAATAATAAATTATTTGTATAAATTATTTATGAGCCATGAACGTGACGATGAAATATAAAATAGTGGAAAAGTTTAATACTCGCGATATAATAAAGCGATTAACGTTGAATGTTTCGAACAGCTCGAAACATTAACGCGAAAGTGTTTGAAAGTAGTGCGTGTACTCACATCGTTTCGCGCTGTGTGCTTGTAGATAGGCCGTGATGATATCGCACTGTTTATCACGTTTGGCAGTGAGATAATCCTTTCGTCGCAGCTGGCGAATAAGCAGACCGCCTGTATGAATAATGTGATCGTGAAGAGTCGAGAGCAGAATCTGCAGTTCATCTTTTCCTGTATTGAAACATCATTCAATTTTTTTTAGATTTTTTTAAATTAGTAAATTAGTTTATAATAAATAAAGTCTAATATTAATAAACAAGCGGTGACAATTGAAAATAAAACAGCGAACAAAATAGTAAAGAATTTAACAACGGTTTCACTGTATTGGTTCTGTTTACACGCTTAAATACATACATAAGCTCTTTCGTTGTCAACGTGCGATCTCGTTAGTTGAAATACGGTAAATCCCGAAAGCGCAAAAAAGCACAAAAGCTTAGTATATCGCGATATTAAACGATCACGAGCACGTTCGTGGCAACCGGTTGCAAGCTGTTGCATTATTTATAGAGTCAAACAAAAATTTGCGCGCGATATCGAAAAATCTGCAAAACCGATAAATGGGAGAATAATAATGGCGTTATTAGAGAGGAGCGAAAATATAATAAACGCTCACAAATCAATTTGAATGTGTACTTAAACCGTCAATATAAATTAAAGAATTGTATAATCTCTAGTCAAGATAGACTTTTTTTGAAATATTCGAAGACTTGTCACGAGGAGAAAAATCACGCGTTGTCATTTCTCATTATGCTTGTAAAAGAGATCTTTACACAAAGTTATGGATCGTCACAATAGGTTGCTTATTAACTGAACTTCCAATCGTTAAGATGGATGTGTGAGAGCTTCAATGCGCGCGCCTATTTTTCCGCAACGCGCCTGTTTATCGCCAGCTCGTATTGAATTGTCTTACTTTTCAATAGCAGGCGAGCTTTCTGTTGATATTGATGCTGTGGGCATGGTTTCAATGACGATGCTGTTGAATCGCTTTCTGAACGTCCCTTGTCGCCCATCGGAATGCCATAAATGTCCATCAATAGTTGATCCACCAGCGAAATAATCACGGCTTCTTTCTTCGGCGGTGAATAGCGCATAGGTGGTGGATATGTCTAAAATCATTAAACGCCATATTCAGACTGTTTCTTCCAGGAAGAGAGGACAAGGAAAGATCGTGGTGTGGGTATGAAAGAATACTCTCGACACATCAAATTGTGCGAATTTACGAAGAGAAAAGAAATGTTATTAACTTGTTCATTCTACCGTTATCTCGACAATAACTACTTCTACTATTCGCTTCCTGGTGGCGGCTTTGTTCTGTAAGTTTCTCATGACGTGTATGTGTGTACGCTTTAAATCTAGTGTCTATACACATTTATAGCATTTTGCTCACTTATCGCATCAGAAAATAGAAAAACAAAAAATCAAGTTTCAATCAGGTTTCTCGTTCGTTGAGAACTGACTAAAATTGTTATTAAAATACTTTAAATATTTTAAATATACATCTAGTTATATGTGTGTTACATAATCTCGAATTTTATCATCATATAAGATTGGAAATTCTCAAGGAACTTGGAGCGACTTTATAATCAACTTCGAATAACTACATGGTTCAACTTTTACGACTTTTACATAATGTCGCAATGATCTCCAGAGCAAGTAGACTCGATTCAAACTAAAGTTCTTCTTCATGTTGCTATCTCGAGAACTCAATCATACTCTCGGAGTATCGATTAATCTCGAGTTGCAGCGAATTGTAGAAGCGTTTACCTTGGGCCTCTTGATAGCCGCGTCATGATTGCCGGCATTCCCGTAATTAAACGCGATTGACTCATCCCCCGTCGACTTGGAGCGCTTTTGCCAGCGCGAGCTCGCGACGCCGACGCTTCCGGTCGGTCGTTTGCTGTTCAGCTCCATGAAATCCGGTCCCTTGAGAGTCTGATGTATCAGATTGCGCCTCCGTCTTTTGTACACCGTCGAAAAAGGATCTTCGTTCGGCCGACGTGCGAGATCCTGTGTCTGCTGAGTGACGTACACGTCGCCGAACACCCGCTCGTTCTCCACCGCGACGCATTTCACGCGGTAACTGATTTCCGCGTACTTTTTGAACGGCATCACGTTGTAGCTCATAATCATTATTGAAGATGCCGCGAAATTCTCCGCACCGCCGGATCGATTCCGCCAATCGCCGCCGCTCGTTGTTTCAAATCTCAGATTTCCCGCATCGCACGGGGGCCGTCACACCGGCGAACTTTGCCGCACCGCAAACGATGTACACCGCGTTATAAGCGCATTCGATCAATCTTCGGTTACGGTTGCCTTTGTCGTCGTGTTTGCTGCAAGTTCAACTCGCAAACAGAGAAACAGTTTGCAGTGGCATGCATGGCATCTATTGATCATCGACACACACTTCTTCTGCAATTTTTAATTACGATAACAGATATCAGGTTATTTTACATCTATCGTTTATATATTTTATTTACCGAAATTTATATTTTCCACGATTGCGTTTTTAATTTGGTCATCGATCAAAGACTTTTATTGTTTAAGATATTTGCCATGACTTATGCTTTGTAACAAACATTTTTAATCGGTCCTCTCACAGATGCTTGCAAATGACAGTTATTAGTTATTACGCATTTGCGATTTCAAATATTTATATATGAAGTGCGACACACATTACGTGTAACATATATAAATTCGTGAAAACAGCGACACAGGAATATTATGTAATATGGAAAACGCTGTTATAATTATAGAACACTGCAGTTGCAACTGAATACACCGATAAATAACCTTGAAACTTACAGGATACAAGTGCGCGTATATATGATAAATGATAAGTGTCTTTACATTCTATAATTGTTGTGTACAATTATATAATATTTTTATCCTGCTTTTTATTTTCATATATATTTCACTAGATCTGAACTAAAACAAATGCAGTAAATAAATATAATAATATGAAAATTTAAAACGCGGCGAAACTGTCGCTGATACGCACAAATGTGTGTAAAAACTTATTCAAGTGCAAAAAATTTGTGCGTGTGCGCGTGCTAGTAATATGTGAGTTATTAACAAGTTCTTAAGACAAACATCTTGCTGTCAGTACGATAAGATGGAATAAAAAACTAAGTAATTTTGTATTCTAATTATACTGATTAATAATGTTTGTAAAATTAGTTGTTAGACACCAACAAAAAAACTTCGCTGCAAAACAACAACTTAAATTGCTACATATAGTTTTATATGTAATATTTTAAATCACAATTTATTTTTATGTTGACATATAAGATATGACACTATGTTATTCACAAAAATGTAATTTAACAAACTTTTAGCAAATTGTAACGAACGAATCTCGACAGCTAAAAAATATTTTTTTACTCCTGTTTGTTTATTTTACTACACTGAAAGTTCACACAATTTTAATATTTCTTTCTCAATTTTATGCACACACACACGTCACAGACTTTTTATCACAAGCGAGTAATTCCTTTCTGGTAGCCAGACCGCAACTGGAAGTGCCGTTGATGATAATCGCTTCATTACGTCCATATACTTACAGACGTGTTGTCGTTCGACTTTTTTAATGGAGGTGGAACTGTGACAAACAGAACGTAAAGTTTTATTTTGTGCATTTGGGTGCACTATAAACAATATGTCGCGTAATAAACAAGATATCGTCATAGCTTTTAGAAATCTCGTTTATTTACCTGTCACCATACTACTGTATGTTTGTATTATTCTAGATGAAGATTTAAAAGTATATTTACGTGTACATTACAGATATGTTGCAATATATTGCAATTTTTACTGAGACAAGTATACAATATATTTTGTACATATATTTTTATATTTTTTATAATAGTTATTTTTGAATAAAATGTTTGACAATAGTGACATTTTATTTTAAAAACACTAAACAACATATTAACGTGTTTTAAACAAAATTTAACATGCTTATGTTAAAGTTAAATGTTTTAAGCAGTAACATATTATTATTATTTACATATTATGTAATAGTGTGTGTGTGTTGTTTAACATCCACCGTGTTTTATTATTGTTCTTCATATGGTTAGAAGAGCCTATTTGTTTATCAGTGAGCGCGATAATGTACTGTAAACTTTGCTTGAATGTATAAAATATTAGGAAGTCTTGTTATACTCACTCACCTGGTAAGTCTGTTGACCCTAATCTGAGTTAGAGGGGACCCGTATCTGTGCTTGCATAAATTTTTACTTCCGTGAGTGAAACTTTGATACAAATGAAAAAATATTTGTAAAATTGTGAGAAAAGTTTAGTTTGTGTGTGTAATTATATGTAGAGAATTCTCAACAAATTAGTATTAGCATTAGTATACAATAACACATTGTATACATTACATTATTATATTTTAATTTTAATTTATTGTTCATCACATTTGCATAACTAATGTAAGAATAATTATCGTTATACACTATCCCAATAATGTATTATGACGATAATGCAACTTACATTATTGACCTTACTATAAATTAAACAAAATTAAACTTTAATTCTAGATAAAGATAAAAATTTTATTAAAAATATAGAAGAAGTTGTTACTGCGTATAATAGCAGTACAACTAATTAGATATCTGTCTGTAGGCGCGAGTTTCAACTTTTTGCAATATCTTGTATGTATAAAAAAATCATAAATTCTAATAATTATAACAAATATAAACAAATATAAACAAATATAAACAAATATAAACAAAAATAATTAAATCTATATATTGTATAATGTCATAATTATTATTGTATAATATCATAAAAGTCACATTAATATAGTTACACATATTACATATTACATTAAGCATAAAAAAACTAAATATTTCAAAAATAAAATAACAAAATAAGATATTATAGAGTATATTGCTTTAAAATAAGTGTATATAATAATATGTATTACATAAAATATATTTTAAAATGTATGTCTATATATATAGATAACAAATGTACACATATTTTTATAATCTTAGATTTATTTTGCATTGTGTTTTCTCGAATAATCAATGTTATCTGCTTTTAGTACGCAATTATTGACTAGTTTTAGTGTTTTTTTTTCTCAAATCTTCTATGAATTTTTCCATGAGAAGAGTCCATGCTAAAGGCTCATGCTGGTAATACCACTCGACTGTTGTTTTTAGAACTTCGCTCTGGCGTGGTGTACATTTTTTGCATCGAGTCATAAGAGCTTCGGGAAATATTTCTACAATTAAAATAAAAGTTTATTACTTATTTTATATTACTTAGTTTATAACAGTGAACTTTGGTTTTTTGACATTAGTTCGCCATATAGGCCTCTGATTCGTGATTAATAAGCAAACATAATATTATGTAAATGTACCTTTGAAGAACTTGAAAGAATCATCTTTGCAAGAAGCTATATCTATGAAACAGTTGTAATATTCCGTTCGTTTTTCTTTGTTCTCTAATATACTAATGATATTCATGTCATCGTATTTGGTGTCGTAAAATTCTCTCGCTGCTACGCACGTAAACGCAATAACTGTCACTAATATTCTTATAGTGCAACTTAGAGAAGCCATTGTGTCCGTAATTCGTGATTATAAGATACTGAAGCTGTGCGGATCGTACACCGTTTATAAACAGCTCTTTATATAAATATTATTCATAAAATATTATATATATATATATTCATAAAAAAATATATTAAAATAATTCTTGGAATTTGCCGAATTTCTGGAAAGACCACCTTTCACTTTGCCTGTGACATTTTTTGCTTTTATTGATGACTGACTTTTATTGAAGTCTAAAATATTCTCTTACGTGCAAGATTCTTTCTTTTTTTATATAACAAAACGAGTTTAAAAAATACATCTTATATACAAAGGATCATAATTTTCGAGTATTCCATATTTTATAATATTTCATCAAAAGCTATTTACATAATTTATATTTCTTGATGCATCGAACTTTTACATTTCTTTTGAGCAGAAATCTTATTGGTTGGCGCTGATGTCATTAACTGAATAAATGCGTATCTCGTAAACATATATTTCCATCATAGTTTAATCGATCATGTTTATTGTTTCTACAGCAACCGAACAATCATGGCTGACTTCTGACTGAACGAAAGGTGAATTTAAAAGTGTAGCATTAATTCTTGAGAGTTATATAATAAAATTCAAAACTGTACCATATTAAAGTAAATAGACTGAAAAAATGGTCATTGTACCATGCTTGTGCAGTGACAAAAGAAATTATCTAGATTATCAAAACAAAAATTTGTCCGCGCTTGGTCCACGTACTGACGAGGTTTATCGAACTTATAATCTTCCATCAAGATTTATATATCCAAGTAAGTAGGTTTACTAATAAAAAATGTTTTTTAACAACATTGATTAATTGTATTTTATAGTAAAAATTTTTGTTGCATGAGGATATATGTTGTTTCGATGTAAATAATTCCGGTTCAGAACTCGCAAGTGGTTTGCATGATAATGTTCAGCTATTAATAAGCCAACACAGTCGATCACTGCTCTCGTCGAATCTTATCTTTGCACAAGCATTTTTATACACGTTTTAATAAATCTTAGCAAGTAACTCGTCTTGAAATAATGTGAACGTAATTTATACATGGACCGAGTGGCGCCTAAAACTTTTATCGTCGTACATTCTGCGAGATCCCGATATGGTTTTGTTATTCATTACTGATAATTTCTCTTTGTTTTCCGATATATAAATACATCAGCTGTTTGTTGGAGAACGCAGAAAACCAGCATCATTGATAGAAAATATATTTATTATTTATATTTATTTAATATTAATATTAAGTTTTAAAACACAGATAGAAAATAAATTTTGTTATTATATTGATTTGTTCATATATTATTATGATTAAATTTTTGTGTGTATATGTCGGTGTGTAAATCTCATTATATGATACATATCACATTAGAAATCTGTTTTTGTTTTAATGAGAGAAATAATTTGCCTCGCTGACAAGTATAAGAACAATTGCAAAAAAAAAACATTTATACTGTGCAAGCAATGTAAAAAATATTTATTTACATATGTAAATCTAAAACTTTTCATTGTTTAAATCTGCTGCATGCAAAATCCTCCAAGCGTTTGTTTCCTTAGTTGCAGCTGTAAAATTTTTATTTACTACTTTTTAAAACATTATTGATAATGATATATCCGTGTTACACAGTGCAGATAATTTGTAAATTAATAACCACGCCAAGATAGCGCGAGAGGTCATTCTGTTTTACGTATGTGTGCGTGTGTAAAAACTTATCGCTGATGTATGCTCGTATAATAATATCTCACGAACGTCGAGCCACACTGACTCTGGGAAACTTCGAACGCGCACGAGGTCAGTGTACAACCAATCTCCGAGCACACCATGTGCTTTCTCCTTCTTATTTATTTTCTTTTATTGGGCAACGTCGCGAATGTTTTCACGGAAGACTCCGACTGTCAAGTTTATAACCACCTGTATGTCTGTCTGGAGACGGCCGGTGTTCTACTCAGCGTTACTTTCGAGGACGTCAACGCCGTTCAGACGATCGAGGACATCGAGCTTCACTTGGAGAACCTCGGAATTATTGATATTGCCAAAGAATCCTTCACCGAGGTCAGCAATTCTTCTGCTCTTTACGTTCGCGACAACAGACTGTCGGATATCAGCCGACATTACTTTGCCGCTCTCGATCAACTTACTTATTTGGACCTAAGAAACAATACGATCGTCAACTTGGAGGAGGATGCATTCGCGAAACTGAACGATCTAGAGACACTGCTACTGGATAACAACAACATCTCGGACTTCCGTCATGGCGTGTGGAAAGGCCTGTCGCAGCTCCGCGAGCTCTATATCACCAACAACCGGCTGGTGCTGAAGAGAAACATGTTTAAAGGACTCAGAGAGCTGGAAACGCTGGTCCTGGATTCGAACGACATAGCGGAGATACCGATCGGCGCGTTCAACGGGCTATCGCACATAGACCTTCTCTATCTGTCACGCAACAAGATCTCGTTCTTGCAGCCGGACGTGTTTCGCGGTCTCAGCGAGATAAACGAGCTCGACCTGGGCAGGAATCGACTAAGAACAATTCCGTCCGGTATCTTTCGGCACATGAAGTCGTTGAATTCACTCTGGCTGAATGGCAATCAGTTGACGATGCTGAAGTCCGACATCTTCCTAGGTCTAGACAATTTGCTGTATCTGTTTCTGAACAACAACGACTTTCGTTACGTGGATATGACAGCGTTCGCGAGAATGAAGAACGTGACTGTAGATCCTGGATTTAAGATAAACGGCTCGTTATTGAATGATTACACATCTGTTCACGGTCACTATCAATGCTACAATGAGGCGTATCAGACACCGTATGATTGTACGGAAATCGATTCATAGACTCGAAAAATTGGCTAGAATTTGTAAGCGAGACGTTTGTGCACATTTACAAAATGTACGTCTATGAATATATAAGAAATATGTGTTTATAAAAACTGTCACAGACGTCACAGTGTGTAGAATAATTTTCAATTTTTACTTGTAATTTTCACGATTTATTATACAGCTGCAACTAATAAAGTTGAATTTTTATACTAGATTGCAGAGAGAGAGAGAGAGAGAGAGAGAGAGAGAGAGAAGAAAATAATTAATTGTCAAGTTAAACTGTAAAACTTGACAATCGTTTCGAGACTTATAATCTTCCTTTTATTTGTATTATAAAAAAGATTTACCAATAAAGCTATGCGCAGTTTTAAACACAGTCAACATGATAATGATTTGTTTATTGTCAACTTAAATGTCTGATTTCCGCAGGAGTTTTCAAAAGTTACGGCCAAGACAGTTCTCCTCATCCATGTTACATCAAGACTTCCATGGATTACGGCTGGTATGCACCCACAATTCACACAGTTCCGACGTCTTATTATCCTCGAAACACTTCTTTTAGCGCCGAGATGAGCCGCGTGGGGATGTACAAAAATTGTTCTCTCAATACAGAACTTGACAAATCGTTGTTCTAAATATCGCATAAAAATTCCGCATGATTTTCGAACTCATTTTATTTACCTTCAACAATAATGAGATAATCATCGCGAAGTGTATCTATGTATAATTTTAATTATTACTCAAATGTTTATGCTAGTTCTTGATCTACTTGTGAAAGTGATTATTTCATACGTTTTGTAATTGTGTTTCTCCAACACATATTTTACAATAAAATGTAAAAATGCTAAAGTCGGTTAAATTGTTACAACTTAATTTATAAAAAAAAATTAAATTTGTTTTTGTAACACTTAAAGTGAGCTAATTATGTAGCACAGTTGGTATAAAATTATATGTGATGAAGAGAATTCTGTAATATGTCAAGGATTAACACAAGAAATTACAACATACACGCACGACTTTATGCTCTTTTATATTTTTATTATTACAGTTCAGTTTACCAGTTCATTAAACGTAATAATAATATAACAGGTTCTACATCGGGACGTCTTTCAATTACACGACATCTCATACTAATATGTGACAGGTCTGGCGTTCTGTTTGGCGATTTATTTTATTAACGATTATAATATAGACAATGTACGATTATTTTTCGTTTTTTGTCATTATTAACGGAAATGCGATCGTATATATTCTCGAGCGCATAGCTAATTGTTAATTAGAAAAAAAAACATTGCCATAAACAGTGTCGTGGTAATTGCTATTTATAACATCTCGCAGGTAAAATATCCTGCAGTAAAATTACTTATGCACTTCATATTAATGTCGTAATATATTATGGTAACGCTAAGTCCACGCAATGGCAAACGTAACATACATATATATCTATATTTATACATATATGTATATGTAACATAATGGACATTCATAGTCGTGATCTATTGGTATAACACATGTATTTTAAGAGTAAGATTTATGACAACAATCATAATGACTAGGAAAAAAAACGTTTTTATAATCTATTATGGCAACAATAATGGAGGATGAATATAATGGTTGATATACTTCATACATATATATATATATATATTGTTTTTTTTGTTATTTGGAATATAATCAATGCATTCATTTTAATTGCTATCAATTGCTATTGTTCTGTTGATATTGTTCGATGATACGAGCAACGCGCAAAAATTGGGCGCTCCAAGAAATCGTCTCACATGCTCTCTTTAGTGAAACTTTTTAGAAATATAAAATATTTATCATAATTTTCGTCCGCGTTTGTATAATTATTACATCGTTGTTCTTGCAAAGATGTTGAATGAGTTCGTCATTCAAATAAAAATATTCATTGTGACATAATCGAGAAGTCTTAATATAATAATCCGTTTCTTTTTTTTTTTTTAAGAGACGCGCATTTTTGTTTCAATATAGATAAAATCTCATACAAAAATTTTACACAAGAAGAAGCGCTACTGTCAATACAGCACGCCAGAAATCGATGCTACGCGAATAAAAAAAAAAATAAAAAACAAAGTTTATAATCTCAACCGATCGGTCTCCAATATTTTATCGTGTATTTTCGCTTCGTACATCGTTATCTATGATAGCACCCGTTATGGTACGTAGGCAAGAGAGATACGACATGCTTTGTGTAACATTATTATTTTGCTCCGCAAATAATCTACTATCTACTTCTACTTTTCATTTCATCGACTACTATGAGAGAGATTTTTAACGAGTAATTAACATCGATCATCACGATGCTTGTTGTCGATCGCGCTTCTTCTTTTTTATTAGTACATATATATTTAAGTGGTTTCGATCTGCCATAGTCAAACCTCACGCTTCGCTTTTGCAAACCTATTACAGCATTTTAGGCCATTGCGTTTAGCTCTTTGATCAAACGAGCTTGATCGCAACGATAACCTCAACGTGTACACAACGACTGTACGTTGCATATCACATAGGAATAATTATAGATCTGTATACTTATATGCGCGTTTGTATTTATATATTTATTGTTAAATTTTTATATATATTTATATATATTTATATATATATATATTATTTGATAAATATTATTATTTTTTATATATTTATACACATCCTTGTTAACATACATATTGTACTACACTCCTTCATATATGTCTGCTATAGACTATAAACTTATATACTCTTGTGAGTTTTTTCTTTTTTGTTTTTTTTTCGCTTAAACTTGGATTTCAAACTCTGTGTAATCTTTAGTGATTAACGATGACAGATAGAACTCGCATTTTATGTGTGTAATTTTTTATCCTCTCCCGCGTCACTTTTATTACTTAAACCAGATTTTTACTTTACGATAAGTGATAAGTGCAATGCTAATCTACACGCACGCGATACACTACTCGGACGTTGCTCTATGTAGTCGTCCTTCAATTATTTTTTATTTGGTTTTTCACCGTTCGAATCACTGCTCAGGACTCGTCCTGTTGATTCGTTGTCCTCCTAGTGATCAGTAAAAATACGCTTACGACTTTAAGTGTGAATTTATCGTGGGTTGAAACGAAAATTGCATCGGCTTGCTTGCCATCGTGTTCTTCGCGAGTTCTCGACCTTCTGCTCTTGTCATTTTGCGTTCTTATCAATCTCGCGTGACCAGAAAGGTGATCGTGTAATTATTACTAAATGTGTCTAGTTTTTATCCTCAATCTCAATCTCAATTTTCTATTGATTTTCTGTTCTTGTTTCGGGAGAAAACTTTACAGAAATTTACCAGTAATTTTATAATAACATTTATTATGATCATTGTTGATTGCTTCTGTTACTCAAAATAAGTATTATTTTGGCCAAATCAGTAGTAAATTTTTTCAAGAACATCTGATTAATTTCTTTGAAATTATTAAAACTATTTTAAAAAACTTTACTAATTAGATTTGCGTGTGATTCATTTTTATCAATTCAAACACATTAAATTTCTGTGAGTGTATCAATTATTTTTTTTCTGGACGATCAGATCTCAGTCATTTCGCACACAATACTCAGAAGTCATCGCCGGTGTTCAAAGTTCAATTCAAGGTTTGTCGTTCAAATGCGAATTCGATAGTCGTCGCGGCGGTTTCCGAGCACGTGGCGGTCAACGAGTCGATCGTGTATCTCGATTTACCCTTTTCTTCCGTGTGGGTGGTCTGTTCGTAATTATCGACGCGTCACGTTTCGATTCTTCCTTTCTCTCTGCGAGTGCATGATCAACACGCTTGCTCTCACAGTGAGGATCATTTCGCTCGAGAAAACACGAAGAACACGATCGCGCTCTCTCATCGACGCTCGTCCACTAATCTAATATAGAGTATATATCCCCGTATATCTTGCATAATTTCTGATCGATTATGTTAATTTTAAGGATTAATATAATCGACGAGTCTATTTATAAATTACTTCTCCTTTCTCGAAATGTGAGTGAATAAATGTGTGTGTATGTATGTATGTATGTGTGTACCGGTTTGGTAATTTTTAACACGGTAAATATCCTCAATATATAATTTCCTCGGCACGATAGGATGACTTTAATGATCACGGATTAAATAACATCGACACACCGTACAATAATAATGTTACTTATATAGCAGTATAGATATAATTTGTATGTATTTCGTGGATATTCACATGCGATATCTGCGTCATGTATGTTTATGCGTATGTGTGTCTTACTAATGTACACACGATACCGGACAGCGTATATATATATATATTTATATATTCAACATATGCACGTATTCCCACAATGCTTGCCACTTTTTTTCTCTTTGGTCGTCTTGCTTGATGACATTGTTCTTTTTTTTTTCTTCCGAATTTCTTAAAGCTTTATTAAAAGTGCCGTACTTTCTATGTATTATGAACTACATAGTATATATTTACGTAGTATATATTTTACGTGTTCTATGTGCTAGAACTAGAAGAGTATGCATTCTTACACTAAGTATTCTCGTGGCAATAATGTTAGTTATGCAACATTAAATAGGACTTACAGCGTTAGGTGTAATGTTGTATGTGTGATTTACTAACGCACGGGCAGCGTATATTCGACATACGCACATTCCCGCATGCTTTCTACTTTTTCTTTGCTTTATTAAGTATGTGTACTCTATAGACATGTACTTATACCACAGACGTGCTAAGTATTATCATAACATCGACACCGTACAATAATGTCATTTATCAAATACAATTTGCAATGTTTTGTGTCATGTGTACGCGTGCATGTGTAATTTACTAATCAAGCATTATCCTGGGCATATATATGTGTATATTCGACATACGCACATTCCCGCATGCTCGCTACTCTTATTTATTTTATGTTTAAATTTATCGTCGCCCAATGACATTTTGCCGTCTCTCGAGCTTCGTTGGTTTATATTAAGATACGTACTTAAGTACTTATCGTGACATCGACACCGTACAAATAAATGTTACTTATGCGACATTAGCAATACGATCTGCAACGTTGTGTGTTATGTGTACGAGTTCATATGTGTATGAAGTGGGATTTATCTTGACACACATGGTGTCGGTTGGCGCATATGTATATTCAACGCGTACACATATACTTGCTACTTTTTATATATTTGCTATTCCAATCGCAATGCTTTTTCTCTTAAGTTCTTTCTCTTAAGTTCTTTCTCTTAAGCTTATACTAGATACGTAAATGGTAAGTAATCTCATGTAATATCGATACCGTACATGTTACTTACACAACATTAGATATGATTTGCAAGTTGTGTGTGCTGTGTCATATGTGTGTGTGTGTGTGTCTGTGTCATGTGCGACTTACTAATGCAAAGGTACCGTATATCTTCAGCATATACGTACATTTCCATTAGAAAAATTGTTCTTCGCACAAATTGTAAAGTTGTTGAAAGTGAACGCGTATTCCGTCCTGATGAGACACGAGTCTCTCGCGCTTTCGTTGTGGATTGAGGATAATTGAGATATAATCTGATATAATTTTTTATACACTGACCGGTATCGAATCGTCGTCTTCTCACGAGAAGAAAACGAAATTTTCTCTTTTATCCGTTTTATCTTCCAGCTGTCAGCAGCCGATCGACAGCGGTGGAAAACAGCGCGCAAAAGGGCAATTTTCTTCCCTTTTGCACAACGATTCATGGTGGTTTTATGCATGTAAGTTATAGATATATATATATATATATGACTAGCACGCATTGAAATCAAGGAGATAACGTATTGCATATTGGACTTGCGCGTACATTTTATCGCGTCCTCATGCCTATCGCTACTGCTACTGTTTTAAGCGTCGAAATTTAAGTATTCAAGATATCGGACTGCGTGTACACTCATCGCGTCCCCATGCCTACTGCTACTTTATTTCTGAGCCTTTCGAACTCTTCGTTGTGTCATACACAACTTTACTTGAACACTTACATTAGATACACACTAAGTATTATCAAGATACGAGCGGTCATGTAATCGGGGGTAAATCTATAATGCGCACTCTATCCTTCTCTGCTTGTCGCAAAATAAAACAAATGCGTTTCTCGCGCTTTCGTTGTGAATCGCGAAATTAAATTAGATTCTGACGTTCTGAGCTACCACGGAGTAAACGTTCCGCGAAGAAGCTCTCGAGTGCCAAAGTACAGAACAACGCAACGTTTCTCTATCTTTTCGTTAATAAGCAACTATCAGTTGTTTGCGATTATTCGATTATTGACCTCGCAGTAGTCGCATAAAGTCTTGCGTGATAATTTCGTTCTTGTGAACATTTGTTAAAGCTAGAGATTACTACTAGCCATGCCCTGTTTATAGAGATTACAGAATCTAGATGTATATATATATATATGCACACAATTTAGATATATATATATACATATATGTATATATATATATGCATATTAGGTACTATCAATAATTTTAATGTTATAGCGAGAACGACCGTAGCAATACGACACAGAAGTTTTTATTTATATATTTAACAGAAATTTTCATTTCTTAAGACATGTCGCGTACAGTGTAAACAACACACGTATAAATTTGATACATTTAGCTATTCTACTGTACATTGTGGAAGAAAGAAGATACGAGGAATGTACAACGGATTACAACGACTCTATGCCACTACTGCTCCGAAACAATAGAGAGAATTGAACAAAAGGCACTGGACTGAACTCATCAGTCGTGCCGCGTCAATTTGATATGTACGTAAAAGATTTCTCCTCGATGTACAGTGACAAATGCTCACAAAGCACACAGAAGGCTATATAATACGAGCGTTTACGTAACAGGATGCGCGAAATGCATACATTCGCGAATATTACTTACTGCGCGATTCTCTCGCGCGAAAATCGGGAGGAGCACTGTGAGAAACATTCAAGTAGTGTCTGCAATATAACGCAATCACTATTACGAGGCGTCGCTAAATCTAATTTGTTTGTTTGACTTTTACCAAAGAATTTCTTCGTAACAACATTTGTAAGTCGATCTTTTTCCTGGTGACGGAAAAGCTTCCGCTTTAACAGATCCCGATATTGTAATATTTTTGAAATTGATGTTACAACACACGAAGATAAATGTTACAGCCAGAAAAAATGCCAACAATTGCTAAAGATAGCACGTTTGTCCGTTCTCTTTTTTTCCCATGATCACATATATTTCTATATTACATGAGATGTAATGTGACGCTGAATATGTACATGCTTAATACGTATATTACTATTGCTGAGTTCGATTACGTGCGATAATCGTTAGCGCAGTCACATGTATACACAGCAAAAGACGAAGTAATCTTAGGAAATTTGAAGACACGATATCTATTACGTAGGGATCTAGTCTACGGATATTGCTGGTGCGTTAATTCTTCGAGCTACAAGTGCAATTTTGTGCATTTAACACAAAAGTAATAATAAATGCTGGATGCTATTCACGACATCACACGACCACCGTAACTAAGCCGGGTATATATAACGCTTTGATAAGTTATGATCCAAGCAACGAAATGTCAGCGACGCTGTGTATCGCTATTATTTATCAAGACATTGGTTGTCACGCGCAAATTGCTCGAACGATCGAATCTTGCAACAGTCGAGCACGCGCGAAAATATAAGTAAAACGATTAAAATTGACAACAGAATTATATAAAAACACTTGTTAAATTAATATCTTTAGCGTAATTAAATTACTAATTACATAGGAACGTTCAAACTTTTATATATAAATGTCTTTGCAAAATATCCATAAAATGTGTTCGAAGTTGTATTAAAAGAAAAAGAAACTTGATTAAACTACATATTGATTATTCATGTAAAACATTTTCTACGAACATACGGAAGACGACTCGTCTCGAACAAAATGCGCGCGAAACAAGTTTTGTTTTGTTTTTTTTTTTTAAGTTTTGTTTTTTTACAGACAATTCTGAGGATCACAGTCAAGGATTTCTCCGACACAACAAGCGAATCCTATTCTCTATCCGCTCTAATGAAGTCGACGTCGTTACTTCGACTAGACTGCGACGCGTGCCGCTTCTAGTGTCCTACTTTATCTAGCGTCTATACTCGCACCCTGAGATATTCTTCACCTGTAACCGTGTCTACACATTTGCTGCTAATCAATTGACCTCCGCGCATTGACGTGATTATTGTTTGCTTGTTTTTACCGTGGCGTCAGCTCTGAAAATGGAATCGGAGATCTTTCGCAATTATGTTTTGTGTGCATCAGTCGCGTAAGTTTTTTTTTTTACGTGCAGTCTTTTTTACGTCCCTGTTTACTGTTTAATTATTTAAATTTCCGTACTTATATCATTTATATTATTTATTAAAAAACTAGTTTTTTCTTGAATAACAAAAAAATAAATACCAAATAAATTTTAACGTATGAATTATGTAAAATATAGATTTCGCAAATTATCATATGAGTTGCAAGAACAAAGTATAAATCATACTGAATTGTTTAAAAACCTAGTCCTAGTCCACCTCAAAAGCTTACGGCTGTCTGTGAGGGTGTTTTACATTTATATGTTGCTGAAAACATTCAGTTCTCAACACATGGAAGACAATCCACTATCACGCGGAAGTAAGTAAACATTATCAATATCTCATGATTATATACTTTGCCGCAGAAATTATGATATCTACAAACACTTATTTATATAAAACATATTATTTTTTGATCTCGAACGTGCTTAGATGTCGTAACAAATATATATAAGCCTGATGGACGGTGCACACGCTTCTCCGTCTTTTGCGTCGCAGTGAAGATTTTTTTTAATGAAGAAATAGTGAATGTACAAATGCAATGAGATCGAAGTTTATAAAAAGTACAATTAAGTGATCGCGCGATGCAACATGCTTGAAATCGCGACACATCTGATTTTTTTTTTCATTCAGCCATCTTCGCTGGAATTGATGATCAGCATCTGCCGTAACTTTACAAAACTCAGTCCACTAACTGTTTCATCAACCGTGTCGTGATATCGCGAACAACGTGATACGAAGGACACTTCAGTGTCAAGGCACATGAAAATCAAACGTCAATTACTTATTATTCAGTGCAGTTAAAAAACCGCGAAGGAGAGACACGACAAAACTGTAAAATGTAAAAGGTTTTTCCCCGTTATACACAGAGAGAAAGAGAAAGAGAGAGAGAGTTTTTCTAAAAAAGATTATACTTTCAAATAAATTTGCACTTCGCTTCTCTCATCAGTCATCTAAGTTTACGTCCTCCATTTTATGTCTATCAGTTGATTGTATATTAAAATCGATACTTCTTGTAAACGCAAGTTTTTATCACATATTTGACATTTTTTTTAAACTGCTTTTGCGTCAGCAAATTCTAAATTTTCGATACAGCTTATCGCGTCTCGCGATGTCGATTTTTCCTTCTTTTCAGAGCTGAAACCACGATCGTTTCTCTCAGTCATCTCTTCGTTAGTCCGACATTAAAGTAAGTATTCAACTTTTCGATACAACTTTGACTTTTTTCTCCGTTTTTTGCGTATCTTTTTGTGCAATTTAACTGACATACTTCGTCGGTACTGTATTTCAGTTTATTTGCACACACGCTTATTTATATATGTATATATTTGCAGATCTATATATTGGGAGTATTTTTTATTCCGCGTTGCACGATTAAGCCTCGTTGAAATATATCGAGGATATATTCATTCTCATCCTGTAGCTTAAACCACGTTTCGATCCCATATTTGTATTCACAAACATATCACTAATGCAAATTCGATTTCTTAAAGTAGCGCGACCAGATTTGTCATAAATTTTTGCACCACGTGTTCGTCCTGTGCAGCTTCGACGACGACTCGTGCAAAAAATTTAGAAAAAAAAAAGGTCGCCACAGTGTCGGGATGCGCGACCAAGTTTTATCATGAATAAAAAATTTTGCGATACAGGTGTATTTTGATAAGAAGCGCTTGTTAAGAAGCGATTCGTGAATTTATCGATCGATCGATACATCTCTGTCTTGGAAAAGTACCCGCGTGGATTTGAGTTTCGAAAATCCAGGCGATATCCAGAAAAATCTCGCCCATCCCTGGTTATCTTAATAACTACTTGTGCGCTTAAAAGTAGAGATAACTACACATTCGTCGTTCCGATTCTGTAGTTCTCGATGAAAGCAAACGACCGCTTGCACGGTCTCCGTTAGCCAAATATGTTGCGATATAATAATGCCCGAATCTCCTCTTTTTTGTCGTCTTCGATCGTGTCGAATGACGTAGGCGTACGATATATATTTTTACAAACACTGCGGGATCGCCCGAAAAAGACGCCTATTGCCTGCCTTAATTTCTATCCCGCAATGCCTTTTCCCTTAAATGACAATATGACACACGACGATCCAAACGTTAAGCCTAAAAGTGGGTGCTCGAAGTAAAACCGGTTGAGGAGATGCCAGGGGCCTACGAAACGATTCTTCTTGCTTTTTACGGTGCGTAAGGGCGGCAATATGGCTTTGTTTTTGCAAAATCTGTGTCTCATCTGGTGGTGGGTATTATCGCAGTTAGCAAGTGAACGAACATCAAGCTGATACTGAATAAGTTGCCAGTGTCGACTCAACTTTTGTCTAACTTTATTTACTCAATAAGTCTTTTAATTTCATAAGTATATCACGGATTATATGGAACTTACTTTATTTTCATATACACACACACACTCATTCATTTACGCACACACACGCATTCACGATCATAAAGATTTTCTCAATATACAGTACTATATCATAACGCGCATTGAATTCTTAACTCGTTTATATATATATATTATATATATGTGTGAGCGCGCGAAAAGTTTTCAGTTTTTAATTTTATTATATTTTATTTTGAAGCGCGGACGCGCAGGCAATATACACAATCATTGCCATCTGTATTTCTCGCTCATAAAGCCTGATCAATAATCGAACGGCAACCGGAATCATTTCTGGAATTTTTCCAGGAATAAATGATTATTCTTTTCGATTAAATACGCGCACTCTGAGCGACATGTAAGCCTCGCTTGTGTTTTTCCCACAACGATCTGCAAATATATAGATATCTCCACGTGCTCTCCGCGCGTCTCTTCACTTTCGCGCGATCGACGCATTGAGTGAGACGAAGTCTCGAGCTTCACTCGTGGAACATGCTCAAGGACCTTCGGAGAATTTCGTGAGTTCGTGTTATTGGTGCCGACTTGCTGTCATTAGCTACTTCGTCGCGAGAGCGCCCGACGTCTACGCTCTCGCTGCGTCGGCCGTATCTTGTGGTCTACATGTCCCCAAAAATCCCGGCAAAAGTCTTTCGCAAATTCTTCATTGTGTCCTCGGTGTCCTCGCTCTGAGGTTTCGATTCTGATTTGTCGTCTCGATGACTGTCTTTCCGATGGCTGTCTTGTCGATGGAACGGCACTCTAGACGCGGGCGGTTCTTCGACGCGCCGACCGACGGACGGCGCGCTGCTCACCGTGCTCGATTGAGAGGCTGCAATATCAAGAGCAGATTCTCGAATTAAATGTATATAATTCTGTTTACAGAAAAAAATTGTACAAATATGATATGAAGAATGAACGAGTTAACATTTAAGAAATCATCAAAGACGGATGTTCCTCAGTTTATTAATATATATGGAAATAATTACGAATGAATATGAAAATTAACGTGGTCCTAATGAAAACTTTGTATACCTTGGGAGTCTCGTCGCTGTAATTGATGATGGCTCTCCGAGGTGGTGACGTCGCCCGGCACTGTAGCGGAACTTACGGAACCTAAGCTTCCTATACTGGCCATAGAACCCATACTTGGATGTGATCCCAAGGGGGCTGTAGGAGGCGCAGTTCGGTCTTCCACCGGGCTGCTCACCTGGCTTGAGCCCGACATCGAGCCACGCGAAGCGGTCTTCGTCAACACGCTCTGCGGTCGACAGTAAACCTGTAGATCGTAAATAATCATTTACGCGTGATCGAGCGTAATCACGATCGCGAGCGCGCAATACGCACGCACCTGCATCTTTGCGGTGACCAAGTCCGCGATGTGACGTCGATCCTCCTCCTGCGAGTCTCCCATTAAAGATAGCGCGCTGTCGTTTACTTCGATTATGTGCTCTCGGCCGTCCTTGCCCACAAGCAATTCGATCGCGCAGATATCCAATCCTCCGAATAATTGAGCCACGTGATCGACCCACGTGCGGTGTCGCTCGCTCACGGAAAGCTGCTCCAACATAGCCGAGCCGGTGTTCGATTTCCAATTACCGCTTATGCTTTTTCGCCTGTAAATGAATCAAAGCAAAAGCATGGCTGAGCTCTTTGCAACCGTCGTCAATAAGATTTTAATTAATTTGTTGTCGAGAATCGTGGCGATTCTTACATCAATGTCCTTTCATCTCTTTTAATTATTTAATCTTCTATATTCTTTTCAAACTGCCACGTGTTCTTTGAATCTAGCTAGTTTTATATTTACGATCAACTTACATGAAAGCTTTGTAATTGTTCCCGATCTTCTGCACATGCACGTCGTACTTGGTGTCGATGTAAGGTTCCGCCGTGCAGTAAGTATTCGCCATAGCTGCCAGTGAAGCGAGATCCAGAAATTCTTGATTCGTTTCCGCACGGGCCTTGCCGGTTCCGCCGTGGGCGTGGCCCAGTTTCACCACGACGGGATATCGAGATGCACTTACCTGCAAACGGAATAGATAATTGATGTACAAGCGATGAGGAATAATTTGCATGCGCGTACATGCATCCTGTTACTGATCATCTCTCTCGTTGGAATCGTTTAATTATAGTACCCGAGAAAAAATGGATTAAATTTAAGTAGATCTAACTTATATCTACCAAGATAAAAAAAATGGAACAATAGATCTAATTAGATCTA
>QVOB01002454.1:0-30885 GCA_014839585.1 Pseudomyrmex concolor | reverse complement strand
TACATATATGAATTATTATAGAGCTTTATGAGAAAACAATCCATAATTTTAGATTTTAAAATCCTGGCGGTTTAAAGGTTAAAAAGTACAACAATGTAAAATAACGGTGATTATATCTCTTCATCTCTATACATTTAAGTAAATAACTACGTTGCCTGACTCCATTGCAATTAATTCTAGTGCGTTGTGTATTTAGTGACCTTCTTGCGGCATACTTTGCGATATGCCAAATGTAATTCTTTTTGCGTACCATTTTTTCGTATTTTCTTTTTTTTTGCCTCTTTTTTTATGAGGACCTACATTAACGTCTGCCTAAATTTATAATACACGTAATTTTTTAAGAGCAAAGAAGAGCTTGCAAAAATTTATAGGGCAAGAAACACAATAGCTCGGATTTTACTTTATTATGTCTATACATAATTTGTATTATTTTATCTTTATTTTTCTCAATTCACACTGGCAACTCGTCACAATATCGATAATAAATAATTAAAAAAAAAACAATTTACATTTTTATATACATTTTACAAAAACAAAAAGTAAATGTTTTTTATATCGTCTTATATCTATATTTAAAGCAACAATAATATACTATTTGAGCCAAGTGCAATGTTAATTCATGCATGTCAATTTAGTAAATGCAAAATTGATTTACACAACAGCTGCAATATGGCTCTTTATTGATTCTTTTCCTGTGTTATTACGTTAAACAAGACATAAGTTACGTACATCCACAGAACATGACATAAAAAATTATTTTTTCCTTAGTGTCGTCTTTATACCATTCATTTATCGTAAAACATGATTTGTATGCACTAAGTGCTTTTATCAATTATGAATTAACTACGTGACTACGTACGTTCGTATTCACTTTGACGCGATCACTTTAGCGCGTAAATATGCCTGCATTTATGTATAGTGGATCGCACTCGACACTACGCCTCTACCTTCTTTACACTGAAATCGCAGCTCAGTATGTCAATGGCAGCGTATGTTCTGCAAAGAAACTCGACGAAATGTTAACGTAAGCACATTCTGATAATGAACCGTTACTTCTGTGGCCCACTAATAAGTAATATGTACTACATACAGGTCAGTACTGTGTATAGGACGATATTTAGCGTGGAAAAATTGGACAAGGCGTGAGTAAATAATAATAAATAATAAGAGCAACATAAAAATGTATGTTTATACACGCATATATATATATATATATAAATATATATACGTGCATATGCAAACAATTGTCACCTTGAAATAGATAATAATAATTAGTAAAATGAGACAAAAAGTATATAAATACTTGCTTTTGTTAAAATGCATTTTTTAAATTTACAATTCTCTTGTATTATTATTATATTTTATAAAGTTAAATTACGTTTCTCACTGTATGTACTGACTTGTAATCTGTAGATGAAGTTATATATGTATTTGTGCGAGAGAGAGAGAGAGAGAGAAAGAGAGAAAGAAAGAAAAAATAGTTCTTAACATATAGAGTCATATTAATATGTTAAGGAAGTTTTTAATGTTTATTACTCTATGAATCGAAAAGTTTAGTCCTTAAGTAATGTATTTACTACTTAATTTATTTCGGCAATAATTAAAAAAAAAAAAACAAAACCAATTGTGCAATTGTTAATTTTTTTAAGTAACTTAAAAAATATTGTTTTTGTTTATAGATCTTATCCAAGATGACGAGCGCAGTGACAAATTGGATGCATAGTTATAGGGACCTTATGGACAATCAGTCCGGTAAGTTTGATATATTTTAACACACATTAATTTTTAATGATATTAAAATTTAATAACTTATTGTATGTAAATTTTTTAATTTGTGAAACTTTATTTAGTGTTTTTTTAAGTGTTTTATTTAGTGTTTTTTTAATATTTTTATTTTTTTAATTTTACATTATACTTTTACTTTTTTATAATATATACGTCCGTTATTGTTTTATAAGATAGATTATTACGTCTAATATTTTACGTTAGGCACTTTATAGTCACTTTTTGTATCATTATTTTAATTTATTAAACCTGGACAATCCAGAAAAATTAAAAGACATTTTAATCATGTTTAAAATGATAATAAAAATTCTAAAGTTGGTTTTTAATCATCTTTTAGAAACACGTGCTGTCTGAGTTATAGCTCTTTCTTCTATTCTCATCGAAAATAAAAAAACAATAAGCCATAAAAATCCACAGATGTAGATGGTCGAAGGTAACAAATAAAGATTAAATATCTAAATATTTAGTGACTTGAGAAATCAAAATGAGACTTCTCTAAAATTAATGTTGGTGTCAGCGGAAAGGAATATGTAAATGTACATATTTTTTCTTGAATTTATTAGCAGAAAAACATTTTGTGGTAAAAGAGAATTAGCAGAAAACACTTATTAACATTTTACATTTATATTACATTTATATTACATTTATATTACATTATATTACATTATTTTACATTATTTTACATTTATATTACATTATTTTACATTTATATTACATTTATACTATAACTCAGAATTTTATATGTATGTATACTTATACATATCTTTTCGTGACAACACAACATAATATTCCCTATTAAAAGCAAACTTTTTTTGGATAAATTAGTGTAGAATATATTTCATGAAATGTATATATTGAAATTCGTAAGAGATATTAATAAAAAAGAAATAAGAGAAAGATGTCTCTGGATTATGTTCGCAAGAAAGGATATTTTCTTTCAAATACTTTCGAGAGAAGCATGCAACTTTATTCAGAAGCAGAGACTGGAAAACCTCAAAGACTTCAAGCTTCTTTCCAGAAAATCTCGAACATATTACAACCAAAAGTTCAATAATCTCGGGGAGTCTGTTTACTATGCGTATCTTCACGACGACGATGAGAAGAATCTCGAACATGACGAGCGGCACAAGTCAATATCGCGTCGCTTTTCCGTTTCTCAATTCATCGCGAGTCGCTTGAAATCAAAACCTGATTTTCCTACTCATTCAACCGTGCTTTTTTTCACAATTTTTTTACTTGTGTCAAATAAAAATATGTAAAAAGAAAACAGTATATTTGCTATATCCGCTGTGAACATCATCTATTCCAGAGAGAACTAAAACGCTAATTTGACGTGAATAATAGACGTTCGTTAGTGCGCTATCAATACAGATAAGATCGGTGTTGTCTTTAATCGGAACGTGACGGGAACAAAGAAAATTGCATAGTTGTTTGATGCTTCGTCACGACGTCTCTCTTAAAATCAATGAAAGCAGAGCAATGATTAGTACGGCGACCGATATACTTTTTTTTTCTCCCATTTTTCCATTAAAACGCGATGTTTCGTGTTACGCGGCAGAAAAAAAATATAACCCCAACGAAGTAACGTACGATCGTCGACGTTTTTGTATTTTCGGTTGATTGTAAAGAATCAATTCGCAAACATACGCGAAAAACTCAAAAAAAGACTTAAGAAACCTGTCATAAAACGGCTATTCTTTTGAACGTAGTTTACATTGTAAAGAATACTGGCTTGTGATTGATAGATTTGCTCAATGTCTACGTCTTACTGGTTAAGTTTTTTTGTGTATTTTTCCTTTAAAGAATACACAAACAACTTTGTGGATATGCTATGAAACACTTTTGTTGATTTCATTCGAAGTCGATATTATGCAACAGAACTGAACGCACGGACAGACAAAAATTCAATGCAACATTCTTTGTCGCATACGTATCGTTTTGTCATTACGGTTGCGTGCCTTATACTTTGTCTTTCTACTTGCACCTACTTTCTTTTCCAATCGACATGCGTAGGTTACACTGATTTGTGTTGCTTTTTATTATTATTGATTATGAAACATTCTTTATTAAATCTATATGATTCTTTTTTATCAATTTATAACATGTAATTTCTTTTATAAATTTATTAGCAGAATGCTTCAAAACGGTTAAATCATAATTATAACAGCATATGCATTGATAGAGCCCACATTAGCTCGTTAATTAACAGTAGCATGAGGTGAAGCTGATTAAACTATAATATATGTGTGCGAAGTGTAACGCGTAATATCGACGACAAGCTGTGCACCGCACCGTCAGCTTGTAATCGAGCCAAGAACCGAAGCGTTTCGCTGAGAATGTGAAAAAAAAAGAAGGGAGAAAGACAGAAAGAGAAGAGAAAAAAATCGCGCTCTCTCGGATCATACGAGCGCGAGGGTAATTTACCGGAAGACAACTGCTCACTCGTTCGCGCCTCATGCACGCACTCGCGCCATTCTCCGCTTCTTCCTTTTCCGAGAGTGGTGAGAAACATGAGTATGGGGTGCTTTATAGAGTGCTCTGCGAAACAAAGATTGCTCGTTGGAAAATACTTTTTTTTTTTTTTTTTAAATACGTTTTTAAAAATATTGTTAAAGAGAAAACGCGGAAACAAGCGCAAATATAATCGGTATGACATTAAGTCTTCTGGATAGGATCGTGAAATTTATTTCGTTGGAAATATATGACATGCAGATTTAAGTACATGCACGCACTTCAGTGCGTGAAAATAAAAAAGAAAATTTTGAGCGCATTTTATCAATCTATGTTAAATGGTAATTCGTGAGAAAAAATGAGCTTATTTTGATATGAATTGGATAACAAAAATTTATATGATTTCTCGCTTCTGATGTAATAATTCAATATGGCTGGAACGAGAGCCAGAAGCTTTAAATTTCTATCGCAATTGATTTGTTACCAGAGTTTGTGTGATTTCGATATGATTTTAACGTGTTGACGCCAGATTCCTCGTTCCATGTGACACTTCCCACACTTTCAAACTTTAACAGGTGCGCATCGTGAGACGTGTTATTATATAATACACGAGAAGTATTTTTAAATCACATGTGCTCCACTTTCCATATATATACAAATAATGAACACACATTTGCGGAATCGTCAATTGTTTTCAAGCAAGAACGGAATTTTGTTTTGGTTCTTCTAAGTTTTCTCGTCAATCTTACTTCTTCCATTAAATAGCTTCTGAGCGCTGACCGTTTCTCTTTGTCCGTTATTTATTCTTGCGTTCTTGTTTCTCATCTTTTTTTTTGATCTTATTTTTTTTGTTTGTTTACAGATCCCAGGGTAAACGACTGGGTCATGATGAGCAGCCCCTTTCCGACTCTGGCAATATGCCTGTTTTACGCTTACTTTAGCAAGGTTCTGGGACCGAAGCTGATGGAAAACAGGAAGCCTTTCGATCTTCGAAGGATTCTCATATTATATAATTTTCTACAAACACTCTTCTCCACGTGGATATTTTATGAGGTTTGCTTTTTATATGATTTAGTATGTAAACTGTAATTGAATTTTTTACCGAAATATTAAGATATTTGCTTTATTATATTATAAGTAAATATATTTTTTACTGTCATTTTTGTATCAATATTTTCACTTCGGAATCTTCCAAAGAAATAAAAAATTTTCTTGACACAAAGAAAATCGGTTTTTGCGTAATAAGCAAACAAATGATTTAATTAAGCGATAAAATATTCGTTTCCGTCAAATTTTCAAGGCAAATCAGTATTATGAAACATTTCAGACTTTGGAATGTTGCTCGAACTCAAGAAACTAATCGCACATGCCTACGCTTTAACATATGAACATATTTTTCAGTAGTTAATTTATATAATAAACATAAAAATAAATACAATAGGCTTTTTTTTTACAATAAATATTGTCTTAACAGAAGTCCTTCAATAATGAAAACTCATAATTATATGCAACGAGTTAAAAAACTTTGTAGTTACATATGTGTGCGTAGTTATACAATTTACATATGTAAATACATTTGCGTCATTTTTAATCACTTACTTCCTAAGAATTTAATTGCGATTGTTTTTTCACCCAGCAAGTGGCCTTCAATTATTTCTCTCTCACATCTTGTCTCGATAGAGTCAGTACTGCCGTTGGCAGTGTCCTAGTTTAGAAAGTGAACTTCCGACAAGCGGCAATATGCGATTTCTTATCAAGAGAAGCAAACATTGAGATTCTAGCAAACATTGAGATCTCCTAATAGTTAAAACTTTTACTTTTATCTTTCTGCCAAAAACAGTTTGTTCTCGATTTATTTATATGATATTTATGCCAAAAGCATTTTGAAATTGAAATTATTAAGAATTATGGAAAAAAGAAAATGAAAGTGTGACATATTTTATTACTATCGTGACATATTTCAATATTATCAATATACACGATTGTGTACCGATCAATGAGCATCTAGATCGCGATTGATATTTTTTTATTGTTGTCTTGACGAGAGCATGATACCACATAAATAACAAGCTAATGGAATTCGATTAGAAATATGAGCGACTGGAAATATCGATCGTTAACCAGACGCAGACAGAAATTACAATTGCATGGTATACTGTCAGATATTATATATTAACGGGTGCTTAAAATTAGTCAATACGCATTATCCACTTAATT
This sequence comes from Pseudomyrmex concolor, assembly GCA_014839585.1. Lineage (NCBI taxonomy): Eukaryota > Metazoa > Arthropoda > Insecta > Hymenoptera > Formicidae > Pseudomyrmex > Pseudomyrmex concolor. The sequence goes on along the minus strand of QVOB01002454.1, from coordinate 24,432 downwards.
AAATACTATGTATCTATAAATGCCCACATATATCATATTACACACATGCGTGTTTTATGCGTAACTATAATAAATAGTAGAATAGTTTTATTGCGTGTAGAATATTATATCTCGTTTTTGTAAATTTTGATTTTGTTTTATTAAGTAATTATTGATAATAAATACAATAATAAATACAAAAATTTTGAAAAAAATTTCCAATTAATTATTTGCATTTTGAGCATTAATCAATGCAATTTACTTATGTCGCCGCCAATATAAAAGGTTAATCATAATACAGTGATTACTTTAAATTAGCTTTCAAGTATATTTTTCTGTATATTTTTAATATTATATATACAAGGGTGTTTCATTTTAATTGTCCCAGACAAATATCTTGAAAAATATACCCAAGGTGTACCGGTCAGTGAAGACAAGACCCGAAGTTTCGATCGATGAAAGCAAGACCCAAGGTTGATCAGTGAAGGCAAGAACCTCGAATCAACGAGTTTTGCTTTCATCGATTGGATCAACCTCGGATCTTACCTTCACTGGCCGGTACATCTTAGGTATATTTTTCATTATATAGGTATATATGATTGTGTCTGTGATTGTATCTTTAGTATATATTTATTTTTTTTTAATTTATTTTGTGTGCATATATGTGTGTATTCAAAGAGATATCAGTCGTACGGATTTGGACTTGTAATTAAGATTGCGTTCACATCGGTACCACGATACCGTTGCACGCGCGTGCGTTACCAATCTTATTCGAAGATAACTGGAATGTTATCTAAGATAGGTCACGGTAATGACCGAAATTGATATTAAAAAATGATGAGTCACCTGATATATCACATAAGAGAATACGTGCCATGTAATCTGTATCATATAAATTATAAATGATTATAGAAAACCGTAAAAGCTCTCCGTTCTCTTCTTGTACTTATTTCCACGTTATCGTAAATTAACACACAAGAATATAATATTATATATGTGTATATGGCTGTGTTTTAGTATCTGATGAGCGGTTGGGCGCAGGATTACAGTATCCGATGCCAGCCAGTGGACTATTCCAATAGTCCAATGGGCCTCCGAATGGCAAGAACTTGCTGGTGGTACTACTTTAGCAAATTCACCGAGTTCTTTGATACAGTAAGTATTGACTTTTATTCATTTAAAGTGCAAGGCCCTTCGAGTTTAAATCTTGAATCAAAAACACACAATCCAATGTAATTTAAAATTAATTGCGAAAACTGTTGTCTTCTAAGAGAATCTTGTTTGTTTAATTTAGATTTTTGTTTTAGCTGTTTTTTATCCTGAGGAAGAAGAACCAACATGTCTCAACACTTCACGTAATTCATCATGGGGTAATGCCTTTTTCTGTATGGATGGGAGTGAAGTTTGCACCGGGTGGTCATAGCACTTTTTTTGCTCTCTTAAATACTTTTGTACACATTGTGATGTACTTGTATTACATGATAGCTGCGATGGGACCGCAGTTCCAGAAGTACATCTGGTGGAAAAAATATCTTACTACTATGCAAATGGTAAGTTCAATTACTTCGTGTTCTTATGAAAGTAATTCTTTATAAAATTAATAGTTCATATGGAGCAAATGTACATATAAGTTTTCTTGTCTTTCTGATTCTAGGTGCAATTTGTGATGATCATGTGCCATCAGTTCCAATTGCTGTTTATCGAATGCAATTATCCACGAAGTTTTATGATCTGGATTGGCTTGCACGGTTTCCTGTTCCTCGGATTGTTCTCAGACTTCTACAAAACAAAATATACCGGCGGCAAAAGTTCTGCGAAAAAGATGCAAAACGGTATGTTCGGCGGCGGTAGAGCTTGTATGCCGGTCTTAGACGAAAATGGCAGCGCGGAACATAACGGCGTGTCCTCGTATGCAATGATTTACAACAAGGAATACAACAGTTGTTACAGCAACGGCACGAACAACGGATATGTTGCTAACAATAATATCACGGAGAAAAAGCTCGCTTAGGACATGTCGCGGCCTCGTTGGAAGTTCGAATATTTTCTAGGATGTGGTCAAAAGCTCGTCTTGTACCTCCGAACTTACCGTTCATACATTTATAAGCAATCATCTCATAACATAAACTTGCGTGTGAAATTATCAAGCCAAATTACGCACATGCATAAGAAAAATGAAGAGATGTATGTGAGATTTAGATCGAAAGAACAGATAAATATATAAAGCGAAACGCCTCGTTAAATATTCTGCGTTGTTAGCAGAATAGAAGTTGTGTTCACTAACATAAAATCATCGATAAGAGGATTGTTATAACATCCGTATTAGAAAAAAAAAAGAAAAAAGGAGCGTGATGTGAGATGCGCACAACTGATTATTTCAAATAATAAGTACATCGTGCAATCTATAGCTTTGAACCCTCGTGAAACGGTGTGGTTTTTAAATCAGTCTCTTGTGACACCCTGCCAACCGAAAATCGAACATCGATCAATGTTATCGATAATAATTATAAATAAGAAAAATAGCAAAAAAAAAAAGACTACTTTTGTGTATTTGTTGCGTAAACTGTACTGCAATTTGTAACGTCTTTAAATTTTAAATAGCTTGAAAAAGTTATGTATTAAGAAAAAGATCCGATTGATTGAGACGAGAAAACGTGAGAAATGGTACGAGAACAAAATAAACAAATGTTGAAGCGCACATATACAAGACGACGAAATGTTCTACATTCCTCGCCGAATAATTATGTTGGTGAGAACGGAGTGTTTGCCATGTGTGCATTTTTTGCTGGTTATGTACTTGTTGAGTACGAGTGTGATGATCTTTTATATGTGCATATATATATATGTATATATACAAATATATATGTATATACTTGTTGCATGCAAGTTTTCAAAGCATTTTCCATCAAAGCACGCTGAAATTAAATATTCTTTCTCATAAATACTGACTCTGCCTTTTTACAAGTTCTAATTGTGTTCAAAACATCAATGTCTTTTCTAAAATTGGCACGGACGCCTAAAATCTTGTAAAGCAGAGTTGGATATGTAAGTACGATGATAATAATTTACTTGCTAATAATTTATAAAGTTTACACCAATAAGTAATTAATCGGAAGGAGAGAAAATAAGAGCTTGTTTTCTTAAAAAAAAAGCATCATAAGTTTCTTAAGATAATTATACCTTGCCATTAGTTAAATTATTATAGGTACTAAACATCTAACTACGTCTTTAAATAATATTTTGAATGAATTCATTATATGTGTTTCAATCACTTTCTATATAAGTTATTAATTTCTGATTGCTTAAGACATACACATATAAAATTTTACATATATAAAATCATGCCATAAACAAATTTTTTTCCATGATATGCTATGATTTCTTTTCTCATGATATTCAATAACTTGTCTATTTTGATCATTGTTCTTTGTTTTGTGTTTGCTCTAAACTTTTTATTTTTGAAGTTTCTAGTTCCATTTAATTTGAATTTATTGTTTAAATTAACTTATTTATTAGTTTAATTGACTTAAACGCGTCGTTTGTATTCTATGTAAAATATACAACAGACTACTTGTACGTCGATGATTTAGAAGTCTTCATCGATGTATGCAAAAAAGATCGAACTTATTGTTTTGTAATGGGCAGGTCCTCAGTTGCGCAGAGAAAAAAAGAATAATTATCTTTAAGAAAGATAATGGTTAGTCAGAGTTTGAGCTTTTCTATGAGGTGAGGTAATAAACTCATTGACATGTACATTTTAAATCAGACGTACAAGTGGTTTCTAGTGCAATTAGCAACTTTTTCAATGTTATTGATGTGTAGCAATTTATATTTATATTTTTATATTTTATTACTAATATTGTTTATGTAAAGTTTGTGGAAACTTTATCAATTATTAGCGTCATGTATTGTAATTAGACTTTTTGTGTATTCGCTTCATTTCACGGCTTGATTCTATTACTACACTAACAATAAGAGCGATACGTTGATGCGTTTATGAGAAACAATTGAAAAAAATTTTTTTCATTTTAATAGCTTTGTTTTCATAAGTAACAGCAATGTAAGCACTGCGGTTCTTTATTATTGCTGCAACACAATACGAACGTTTTAATCGATTGAAGGGAAAAAAAGGGAGGGGTATAATGTGACATTCGAGTCGCGAGAGTCACGAAGTTCGAATGGAATAAAAGCTTTATAATAAGAGGGAGCGTGCGCTGTGAATAATGAGACTCTTATACACGCAATACCGTAAGTTTGCGTTGACAGCAATTGCAGAACGAGAGTCGGGCGAATATGTGTTGTATGATTCGTACAGATTCGTACTCACATACACATGCAACTAATATTATATTCGAGGGAAAGGGCAAATTGTTTAGAGTTCGTAATAAGCACTATAAGATTAATATATTTGTACACTTCCTATTTTTATGATTATATTATTTATGATGATACAAATTATAATAAAATCTCTCATTAACTAAATATTACTCTCGATTGTAATGAACTCAACCTCGGCTATTTTTTCAGATGAATAAGCTACTTCTATCGAACGAGAGTGAGAGATTTAAGTGCATAATCTTACGTCGTGTTTGTCACACATCGAGCTCCCTTATGAAAGTATATAGTGCGATTGATGATTATATATAGTGACATTGAAACATACCGGGATGTGATCACCAGAAAGCGTTCAGCAGTTTACACTTATGCGTATGTACGTTTTTTCCGAAACGTGATGACTTTCGAGTGTATTGGAAAATGAATGATGAAAATGATAAGTAAGCAACAGAAATATCTGTTGAAAAAAAAAACTATTTAATTTTTATATTTTGCTTTTTTATATTTTGCAGTATCTAATTGCTTATATTGATATTTTTTATATTTACATTAAGAATTCAGTAGAGCGTAATAATAACAAAATGAGATACAAAATATATTGTTGCGCAAACATACATCGTCATTTTTCATACATTTCTATAAGTCGTGTAATATGCTAGTGTTAATTGTTCATAAAAAATGTACTTTTATATATGAATGCTGTTTTTTTGTGTTGTCGAATTGTTGCAATTTATTCCAGAATTATTGTTAACAATTTTGCATCGTCAATTTGATCATTTTAAATACGTTAGTGAAAATATATTGTCTTTGTTATATTTAGCATAAAAACAATAGGCATTGGTAAAATTTTTCTTAATGAACGGTATAATAATAGTGCATTTGAACTGCCATAACGAATTGCCAGAATGTGCACAAAAACTGTTCTTAAAAAAAAAAAGAAAACAAGAATGACGTAACCGAGGAAAGAATGTTACGATTATTATTGAGAGTTCTCGAATGATAAATTTTTGCGTATTTTGTCTCTTCACGCACAATAATGTATATACTTGCGGTAAAAAGTAAAGCTAACTGATAGATCTATATTATTACGTTTTCTCAGGTTTTCAATTTGTGATACTGCGGTATTACGGTAAAACACAAAACTGCTATGATAATATAACTCAAATCTGCAAAGTTTTGTTGTTTGAGAATTAAAGATGGTTTCTTACATAATTTTGCGCCCTGAATACAATCTGGATTGCATATTACGTTAGAGGTTTTTAGGTAAATGGAGTAAAATGGTCCAAAAATAACGATTTTTGAAAATCATTATAATTGTATCATTTTATTTATCTCAAAACCTTGACAGATTTCTGCGTTCCAATTCGTATTCAGTGCACAAAAGTACGTTCAAAAACCACTTTTAATTTTTAAACAACTTTCAATACCTTTAGTTTCTCAGGTCTGTGAAATTAACATACGTTTACGAGATGAAAAAGTTTTAACGACACGAGCAATGTATCTTAGTAAGTGAGTTAGTAAGTTAGACAAGATTTTCTTATGAATAGATATTTTTAAGGCTTCTGCATACTCGTTTCAGTCAATGATTTATAACATAAAAAAAAAATCATTAATTTTTGTTGTGCAATTTATATTGAAATGAACTAATTTGTACACACGTCGCCACTGTTATTTGAAAGCAATCCAAACAAATAAAATTTGAAAGTGTATTCACAAGTTAAAAAAAAAAAATATATATATATATATTTCTTATTAAATATATATATATATATATATATTTCTTATTAAAATTTTTGTTGAGAATACATTACGTAGGAAATTGCGAGGCGCATTTAATTTTTTACTTTTGTTTCACACATGCAAGCTTAATTACTGAACTATACATATGTACAAAAAATCTTTGCTGACAGAGACTAGAAGCTTCCAAGTTTTTTCACACTAATATATGCATAACACTTTTGCTAAATAGATATATTCTTGCTGCGATTCAATTGCATCTAAAGCAAGCGAGACAAGACTTCTTCCTTTTCTTACCGCACAATATTTTTCTAACAGGAGATTATATATATTGACTCTAATAGCTCTCTGCAGTTTTAATATAGTACGTCATACACATATATGTGTTTTAATTCTCTGTTGTTTTTCTAATAAAAGAATAATTTTATCGTTATATTGACATCGGTGAAAAACTCTAATATACATTTTCCTATTTATATTTCGAACCATTTTCTAATGCGATAAAATTTCGGAAGTTTACGTTACATAAAACGACACTGCATTTTGTTTTTTGTTATGTGTAACGATATAAAACCAATTTTAGATTTTTAATTGATTTTAAGTTAGTTAAAAGTTAGTTAGAAAAACAGCTTGTAAAACAACGTCACAAAGATGCTTCTTTCTGTTATTCAGTTGGCGGAAGACTTTTGCGTGGAAAAAAAAAGTGCGAACAACTGTTTTTCATAGCGTATATGCTGGATGCGATATTCTCGTATATTGTATATAGAAAGGCGATCCGCGCGTATTATTATTATATTGTGTGATGTATTATATTTCGCTATTTCATGTTTTTTGGCGCACTTCAAAGGTTTAACGAAAGCGCGAGAAGCTGCTGCAATGAAAAAGAGTGTATCGCGTCATGTACCTAAATGTTACGAACTCTGTAATGATTCTCATTATATTTTTGTACATAATTGGGGAGAATTACGAGAGAATAAAACTAATTGATTAAACCAAATTTTAACTTGCCGTAAATTTTAATATTATATGAGATAATGTAAACATAATATAACTTAAATATTTAACTATTTTAACTGACTGACTTTTCGAAAACAAAGTTGTAAACGGCCAGAAAATTTGAGTGCAAATAATACGCTACTTACCGGTTCAGTAGCTGAGCCGATTAATAACCTGCTGGTTGATAAGCGCTGCTCTATCTATTGTCTATCTTCAAACAGCCAGTCGATTAATGCTCTATTTCTTCACCTTCAGATAAATTCTGTATTCAAAAGTTATTTTCCAGAATGAGATTCACTTTTGTGGATAATAATAACTGCGAGAAATACGAAACGACTCAAATCCGACTTTTCCGTCACGGCATGTTTCGCGAAACTGAACTTCAACTCGAAATGCGATATTGCGATTCTCGAAATATCGAATTAGTCAAAGCAGTGATACCAACTTATCAAAGCAGTGATACTAACTTATAGGAAATTGTACACCCTGGTTTTCGACTCACGTAGTACGTCCGAAAACATGGCACCCGAATGAGGGACGCTGTTAGTTTCCATCTGATCTATCGTCGCGTTTACACGTATAACCATAGCTGACAAAGCGATCTATCCGTTTGCAGAATGAGTAATTTGTCACCTTTTGGTGGCGGCAAGAACCCGCCGTGGGTTCGCAACGCAGGTGAACACAGTGTGCTTTTTTTGTGCGATTATTACCACGAACGGATAATTCCTCCTTTCCTCTTTTCGTCATCGTCTCGTGTACAATGCGACGATGTTGCCAAATTTCATATCGTGATTGAGTCACAGGAAAAATAATAAACGTTTTCGCGATCAAAAAAATTTTGCTTTGTTATGCAAGCTCAATGTGGATTGTATCGTGTTACGATCTTTTGTTTGGAGGTTTGTTTGATTGTTCGTTTAAGCATTCACGACATACCTGACGACCTCTAAACAGTCACTTTTACAAAAATGGTGCGATCTCTTAAAGAACTTTATTATTATCTATTTTTTCTTTTTCTTATCTCTTAATCTACTTATGTGTTGTTTTTTTTTGTCGTAGTTTTGAAATAAATTCGTCCTTTCACTACTTGACATTTCTTGCAATATAGAATGCATTATGATTAAAGTAAAACAAATGTGTTTTGGAGTATTTTACAATATGTAACTTTTGTAATAATATGTTACTATATTGTAATAATATATTACAATACAGTAACTACTTATTTGATACATGAAAGATATAAAACATTGAAACTGTGCAATAATTTTTTGTAATTATATTTACAATACAGGACAAGGTATACAGAATATTCAACAACAAATGTTGGGTAGCATTGGAGGACAACCAATGGTACAATATCAACAGCAAACCCAGCAAGTTTATCAACAAAGTCTGGGTTTACAGCAAGTAAACAAATTATTGCTTTCAAACAATTAATATAAGATTTATTGTCTTTAATAAAATTAAAATGTAAAAATTTAAACAATGTTATTTTATTTCTTGTAGCCTAATATTACCATGGCATCCATGGCAACTCTTGGTTCCAATCTACCTTCTGGTATAGCAGGACAACTATATCCACAAGTGGCTACAGTATCTTATCCAACACCAAGAGCATTGAATACAAATGCTTTTCAACCTTCAGTAGCTGGTGTACCGCAGCAGGTACAACAAAATGTACCTTCATCATCTACAAAACAAAGAGTTTTCACAGGCACTGTTACCAAAGTACATGATAATTTTGGTTTTGTGGATGAAGATGTATTTTTTCAAACCAGGTACTTACAAATTAAAATTTGATTTTATATTTTTGGAAAGTTTATAAAGTGTTTATCTATTCTTTTATCTATTGTTGTACAGATTAGTAAATTTCTGTCTTTTAGTGTATGTGTGAAGGGATCCAATCCTGTAGTAGGAGATCGTGTACTGGTAGAAGCATCATATAATCCTTCCATGCCATTTAAATGGAACGCTACTAGAGTACAAGTACTCCCGATGGTTAATAATAACAACAGTTCAAATACTCAGCAAACTAATCAACCAAATCGTCAACAACAGCAGCAACAGCAACAGCCTAATAGGACATCAGGCACTTACAATGCTGTACCACCTCCCACAGAAAATTCTAACAACAGGTGAAGTAATCGTTGCTTGATTTGTTTGATTGTGTCATTATGTAATCCATCTATTTCAGAATCATGCGAAGTAGAGCTTTTACTGTTTGTATGTATTGAATATTCAAATCTTAAGCATGTTTAAAGGAAGGTTCTTATTTAAGAACTATGTAAATTTAATTTGAATATTTTGATTTGAACATACAAGTATTTAAATGTCAAAATAATAAGTGCCCTAATGTAAATTTTGTAATACGTGCAACATTTTTATAGACGAAATCTTATACATTATTGTAGTAGGTTCACAAGTTCGACAAATTCCAATACTACTAGCAATCGTAACAAGGTTGGTAGAGTGAGAGAAAGATCTCGTGAACGAAGAAACGATGATGAGGAAATAGAAAGGAAGAGACGTCGCGAAGAAAGAATAAGAGAGCGTGAAAAGAAGGAAGACCGAAGCCCGTCGAGGACTAGAAGAAGTAAATCACCGAGACCTCGTCGGCGCACGAGGGTCGTGCCGCGTTACATGGTGCAGATACCGAAAATCGCGCTCGACCTGTAAGTACAATTTATTCAAATTGCATTACGTAATCTTATTTAGCAAAGTTTATTGCCGCAAAGTTTATTATTGCTGCTTATTGTCACAGGCCTGAAGCAGATGTACTTGAGATAAGAAGACGCTATCAAAATATGTACATTCCTAGTGACTTCTTTTCCACTAACTTCAGATGGGTGGATGCCTTTCCGCCACATATGCCATTCACTCTTAATAAACCGTGTTCCTTTCATGTTATGCATAAAGATGTCGACCCGTATAACGAAAACACAGCAGTGTTAGAGCCCTCGGATGCTGATTATTTGTTTTCTGCAAAGGTTTGTCAAGAAGTTGAGTTGTGATCGTCATCACATTTGTTTATATTTTCAATAAACTGACATTATGCAATATGATAAAAATCGATATATATACGTAATCAAATATAACTACTGAACGTTCTTCGAATTATTTGTAGGTCATGCTCATATCTATGCCTGCCATGGAAGAAATATATAAAAGATGTTGTGGTGTTTCTGAAGACAGAGATCCGGATCGCGATTACGTTCATCCTACGCGCCTTATAAATTTCTTAGTAGGCTTACGAGGCAAAAATGAAACAATGGCTATAGGTGGACCGTGGAGTCCTTCGTTAGACGGGCCGAATCCTGAGAAGGATCCGTCTGTATTAATCAGAACGGCCGTGAGGACCTGTAAAGCACTTACCGGCATAGATTTGTCCAGCTGCACTCAGTGGTACGCTTTTTCAAATAGCAATATCTTTTTGTTTCGATTGTGTATATTTCTGTAATATCATTATAGACAGTTTTTTTTAAGCCCCGATTCTCGTTACAAAGAGCAATATAATATAACCAATATATCTGCCCGTTGACATTGCACATTCTGCATTCCGGCGATATCAATTCGCAAACGAGTAAATGGAGGTCACAATTTGCGGGAGTTATTTAAAAAAAATTCTTTTCTTTTTTTATATTGTGTTTAGGATCATACTTTTCGAGTTATCTTCTGCGACATAAAAATGAGTTACTCAAAAAAGAAAAATCAGGAGATAAAAAAAAAAAAAACTATGACGTTAAGCTATATATCTGATAGGTACATTCATCCACAATCTCGACGGGGAATAAACTTCTAATATCAGTTTACTGATAAACTAAGATTGTAGCTCGATTTCTCTGCAGTGGAGGTATGTATTTGTTCTAAACACGAGCGACCGATGGAGATTGCTGCACTGGATCCCGGTTTCGAGCACATCCCCCCATCGATGATGATATACGAGCAGAGTATATCGCGGCAGAAACAAATCATCACTTGTTCTATTTCTTATTATTGTGACCCAGTTGTATCTTTTCTCTTTTTTCTCTCTTTCTCTCTCTGTCTTTCTCTCTCTTTGTCTCTGTCAAATGGTCTCTCTACGTTGTGCGCTGTACGTGGCTTTGTATGCAGTGCGTGGGCTTTACGAACAAGCGAACGAACACTTAGCATATAAGGCAACGCTAAGCGGCATTAACCTTGAGTTTACGTTTGGGTATTGTTTTTCCTTGCGGCACAGGTACCGCTTCCTGGAACTCTACTACAGACGCGCAGAAACAACGCACAAGTCCGGGCGAGTGGTACCCTCTCGCGTTGAAACCGTCATACTATTTCTCCCAGATGTATGGAGCTGTGTGCCTACCAGATTGGAATGGGACGGGCTGCAACTCAACTATAAGAAACAACTGGAGCGCAAATTGCTACGTGTCGCCTCTAACTCTGAAGATTCGGATGCTGCCAATGAGACTGATGAGGCTGCCATCGCTGATCAAAAGGCACTGCCAACATGCATCCCTAAATATTATTTTATAATACCTTTTTATTATATATTTATTATCTATTATATATATATATATTCGTACTCTCTACCGTTTTTCCCCGTTACTAAACTGGATTTTCAATAGGCTATACTTGTCCATCGATCCTATTAAGTAAGTAGGTTAATCTATCTCGGACGCGGTATCTCGCCTATGTTTCTTACATGGTAACAAATTGTCGTTAATTAAAAAACTCATAATTTAGGTACATTGGATTAATATGTTCTTTCTCTCTCTCTTTCTCTCTTGGATATATAGTGGCGATAAATAATCTTTAAGACCAAGTATACTTGTTTTAGTGAATAATTAGATATTTCATTGAATTATATGCATCCATATATTTGACTTTTTCCATAAGATAAACTATCTTATTTTGTGGAACATGTCATTTGCGATGTTATATAAAGCCTAAAAGCATTATGTACAAACTTTTTTTGATAAGGCAAAGTTTAAATGTACATATCGCATAATTTATACTAAGATCGTTATTTTACCATTTATATATATATGAGTTCTTTATATAGTTCTTTAAGCTTCTAAATGTCGCAAACGAGGATCGACGGGTAAAGTATCGCTTCTTTAGCTAATGGCAGTCATATTGCATTAACAAGAGAAGCAAGCAAGCCTAGCTCGGAGAAGAGCGCAGCTGAGCCATTCCCTTTCCTGTAAACCTTCACCATCATTGAAAACTTATTCCAAAGTCTCATTTAATCATCATTTGTATACAACATTATTGATATTATCCATAACCTACCGATCACACAGACACCAGAGCCAGGACACTATGAGATTCTAGCAGTTACTTGAGTCATATGTGACGGTCATCGTGAATGAAGATGTGTATATCGTTAAAATGTGAGAGAATGTTGAAAAAAAAAATAATAAAATAGAGAGTGTGATGAAAGAATGAAGAGGGAGTGGTTTCGTTTCGTTATAGGGGCTGCTTCTGTTTTGTAGTTTTCTCTCTGGGCTTTTTTACTTTTATGTTTACTAACATGCATATTCTACTTTCAGGATGATTCTATGCCCGAGAAGAAAGATCCTACACACTACTCCGAGCTAGATCCAAAGTCGATGAATGTTAGTTTATTTGAATAGTAAAGAAATCTAATCTATTTTTATTATTATTTCTTAATTATAAAATGTGTTTTTACTAATACAGGTGAACGAATTGCGTCAAGAACTCGTAGCTCGTAATCTGAGTGCAAAAGGATTAAAGTCTCAACTATTAGCACGACTGTTGAAGGCTGTAAAGTCTGAGCAAGCCAAGGAGGAAGGCCGGCAAGACGAAGGAGATGACAACGAAGAAGATATCTCATTACCATCGAAGGAAGAGGATGATAAAAAATTTAGAGATAGTAAAGAAGTAAGAAGTTTAATATGTGCAAGATTACACATTATTTATTTATTTTGCTTATAAACTGGGTATAAGATTATGTTTTAAACAGTTTATGTAATAAATAATATCCATTATATATATTTAATATTCACTTATTAATTATATTTAATATTCACTTATTTATCTTTTTACAGCATGACGAAGATAAAAGAAAACTGTATGAACGCGAACGTGCCGCTCTCGAGAAGAAATATACTCTACCTGACTCGTCACATATTATAGTCCATCCCTCTAGAACAGCCAAAAGCGGGAAATTCGACTGTACAGTTATGTCTTTGAGTGTATTATTGGATTATAGACCGGAAGATACTAAGGTATTTCTTTATTTTGAAACTTTGTTATTACTTATATCTTAAGAAACGCTACATGTGTGCACATAAATTTTTTGCATATGTAGGAACATTCATTCGAAGTATCTCTCTTTGCTGAATTATTTAACGAAATGTTGATGCGAGATTTCGGTTTTCGCATTTATCGTTCACTATCCAGTCTCCCTGAGAAATCCAAAGAGAAGGATGAAGACAAGAAGAAAGATAAGAAAGATGATAAAAGAGATGACAAAAAGGACGATAAAAGAAAGGAGGATGACAAAAAGTCCAGTAAAAAAGATGAAAAACGAGATGACAAGAAAAAAGATGAAATCAAAGATAAGAAAGATGATGCGAAAAATAAAGTTGATGACAAAGAAAAAGAAAAGGATGATGAAGATGATGATGAAGATGATGAATCAGAAGTAAGAATTTGTCTATTAAATTTTTTATATATTTATTTGCATGAAAATATTTTATCTCTAACTTAAAAAATATATATTGTAATGCAGTGCAAATAGAATCGATGTATGTGTGAAGTATACAATAATAATAATATATTGATATGCTTAAGCTTTGGAATATAAATTATAAATTATTTATAGGATGACGATTCTGTAAAAGATAGCAGGAGAGACAGAGATAAAGATGGGAAGAAGAGGAAAGTAAAGCTATTTACACACGATCCTTATCTTCTATTGTCGTTCGTGTATTTCGATCAGACCCATTGCGGATACATATTTGATAAAGATATCGAGGAACTTATTTATACTCTGGGACTGAATTTATCTCGAGCTCAAGTGCGAAAACTAGTACAAAAAGTAGTCACGAGAGATTCTTTACATTACCGCAAATTAACAGACAAATCGAAAGAAGATGACACGAGAGATGAGAAAAAAGACGACAAAGAAGGCGATAAAAGTGAATCGGCCAAGACAGAGAACGAAGAGGACATTTTACGTTCACTTGCTCTTGGTAATTTAAAGAAAATATCGTTTAACGTTTTTGATATAAACGGATATATAATATATGTATATGTATGTATGTGCACAGAGACTAATATTTATTATTATTAAAACGTGTTTGCAGGTAATAAAAAATTATTACCTGTATTCGTGGGAAGTGGACCGCCTTCAAAGAGAGCACGAAGAGAGGACTGTGTCATGGAAAAAGGTGACGAAGAAACGATTCCAGAAGGTATCGTTATGTATAAAGGATCTTTGTTAGATGTTGAAAAACTTGTCAGTCAATTGAAAAGATCTGAAAAAGCACGCTTAGACACCGAGGATCGTATGATGGAATTACAGCACGAATTAACTGCGGTCAATGAGAAATCCGCAAAGCAAACTAATAATCTGAAAAGTATTTCGGAAGATCTAAAAATGCATAAAGATAAATTGCGAAATGCAGAAGAAAAACTCAAGAAAATGTCTGTGAGTATTTTTTCTTATATATCTTGTTTAAAGATAAGCTTAAAGTTTTATATTATTTTTATGTTATTTATAATATTATTTTCGAATTTCTTATAGACTGATTGTCATACTTATGTGACTGCGGTAAAAAATATATATCACATAGCAGCAAAAATGGTGCAGAGTGATACAAAAAAAGTGGAGATTGTAGAAATACAAGATGAAAAGGTCAGTGGGGATATAAATGGTTCCGAGACGGAAAGCAAATGTAAAATTGATACTAGGTGGGGAGATAAGGTCCAAGTGAAGAAAGAACCTGTGGATGGGGACAAAGACAAGAAAACTGACAATAAGCTTTCTGTGAAAAAGGAAATTGCTGAAATAGACAAGGAGAAAAAATAAATGGCGCTATATCTTATTGTAGTAGACGATATGCAGCCCCGACACGAATGAGTCTTTACCTCACGCTCACATGTGCGTGCACGCGCAATTAGTGACACGTCGAACTGGGAAAAAAAAAGAAAAGTAGATAAATCTACCAAAAAAAAAATTTATCTAATACAAAACCAAGTGATCAAGACTCGATTTTGTAACTTTTTTCACTCGGTGTGATAATGTGTGGTGAAATTTTCAATTAGTAATAAGCACTTAAAATCTTGCATAACACACATTCATCAGTTAGTATATCTTCTTGAATTGAAGATTTTTGCGTCACTTCAAATTTTGCATAATGAAAAAATTGAAAAATGGCTTTTATAGTACCAAGTAATCTGCCATTAAGTGCCAGATAATTATCATTACACATTGTAGGTCTTAAAAATACAATTATATATTTGATTAAAAGCGCGTGAGAATTTATTACTGAAAGTAACAGCAACGCAAACATGAAATACGTATTGCATTTATTGTTACATACAATTTCTGAACATTTGCGACATATAAGTGTGCTTCACACTTAAGTTATAACTAATATTTGCTATATCAAATTACAGTAGTATCTCGTTAAGAAAAAAATGTAATCTTTCTCATTCAATTGTTCTTCATTCTTTTTGCATTGACATTTCTTATGTTATTTGTCTTGAACAGTTTAGATAGTTTATGACTTAAGTCTGCGATATAGATGTTTTTTTTCGTGTTATATCACATGCAAGCATCAGAATTAAACCAGTCATTATTTAAAGATCAAAGAATTGTCAAGAAATCATTGTGATGCATACGATCAGCATGAAAACAAAGTATCGTATGTCATAAGCTTTATCATTCTATATAAAAACAAGCCCATCTACTTCAGATTGTAAAGCGATTTTTTCTAGAATTAAAATTTTACGCTTAACGAAGTACTACTGACATTTTTTTTGTTCTTGTGGAACTATTATTTTTTAATGTTTTTCGATTTAAAAAAATCTAAATTTTTAAGAATCGATCATTTTAATTGATCTTCTAATGCATAATGTAGCGCAAGAAACTGTAACGCACTAAATGTGATACCAACGATAAAGTTATATCAATTTGATTTCAATGGTATTTGTATTTTTGCATTTTTAAGTTTGTACGATTCTGTCTTATCTCGCTGAAGATTTTGTAATACAGGTGATGTATACAAGTATGGCGTACGCGAAAAAAAAACTTTATTTCTGAAAACATGTTTATATGAAATCCTTGATATCAGAATAATATTGTTTAAAAATAACAAAATTGTTTATTGCGACTAGAGAATGGCAAAAAAACTGCTTTACACTTGTTATTGTGCAGCAATAAATATTTTTTTTTTTTTTGTAAAACGAGAAAACAAGTACAGTTCTAAAACAATTCGAATCTGTAAATTTGTCTTTTTGATAGCCTAATCTAGTAGAAGTACAACACACAACTTAAAATATTCTTTAAGTAGACGTACATGTATGTATTGTATGTTCACCGCGCGCGAGTGTCAAACACTTATCCGGAAATCTTATTACACAAAATCGTGTTCTTGAACGGAAGTGATCATGCGCGATTGCACCGTTCTAATGCCGAGATTTTTGCAGTCTGCAACTCACGATGCCAAGGATACTATTTTGTATATAGTTATCTATTATATAGAAAGGTTTTGTAGTTTGTTAATAGAAAGTCACTCATTTTCTTGTCAAAAAAAAAGAGATAAAAAAAAAGTATAGCACGCAATTTACGAAAATATAAAAATATAAAAACACGCAAGTACGATTCTCCAATTCCGTGTACGTCATAAGGGAGTCTAATAACTTGTAATTATCTCCTTGAACACCATGGTAGTCAAAGAATAACGGGGAAAAAAATAAAATTTGTTTAAACAGATCTGTAATGTTATGACAATCCACGAATTACTGTTTCCCTGATTCTATTGCCATTTCTATTTCTTTTTTTCTAGTTATTTTATCTTGCTCAGATTCTTAAAAAAAATTTGTACATAGTTCTATATTTAATACACACTTAGCACACATTTTTAATTGAATAATATATATCATATATGTCTGCAGTAAATAAAAGCTAATTGTTTTTATTTTCGCGCACTCTGCTCTGTTTTATTTACATTTGTACGTAGTAGATCACAAGTATGATCCTTATTGTATGAATAATATCAGAAACGCACAGAGTAGAAAAAAAAAAAAAAAACTTGAAACCAGAAATTTGAATAAAAATAGGATAAATATCATAAAAGAATAGTTTTGTTTTTTCAACATTGCTTACAGATTTTCGATGCGCATGTATGTAGATATGTTTTTTTATATATCTGTAAACTTTTTTTGTAAACCTGTAATCAATGTTAAAAAGCAAACGTTTTTAGAGATTCAATGCATATGAAAATTACCTTTATTGGCAGAAAATAGGTATATATAAATTCTCTCATGTATATTATTATTATTTATACAATATAGAAATTATTAGACTCTCAAAAATAATTTTTACTGTATTCGTAGCCAAGTTTGTTGCACCATAAAATAACAGGAAAGAGCATGTCATGACTTCTTATGGACATTTCTCTCCCATCTTTTCAAGCAGCTCCTTATTGTCACGAATCAGTTTTTCAAGGCGTTCCTTCGTTGCTTGCGTCTGCTTCTGCTCTAATTTGCGTTTAGCGGATTCTATTGCAGTTCGGTATCCGGGAACGTTACGGAAGATTTGAATGTGTTTGTCACCCGCAACTAATAAATATTCTCCCATTGCGTCGAACGTTAAGCATGTTATAGGTCCTATAAGAAACACTAATTAAAATCACGTACGAAAGAGAGAGAAAGAGAACTCTAAGAATTATGTAATATACAAATACCCAAAAAGATATCGTCTATAGTGGTATCCAGAGCACCAGTGATAGTAGAATAAAAGGATATGGATGATCCGTGAGCGATTACCAAAACATCTGCGTTTGGAGAAAGAACAAGGCTTGCTGGAGTCGCGATGTTCCACGTTCCAGTCATTAAAACGTGCGGATCTTCACCCTTCTCATATTCGACTGAAAAGACACGCATATAATGTGTAAAGGATATAAAAATTTCGTTTATATTGCTCGGATTGTTAACAAAAAATATTAAACATTTATACTTTTTGTGTTGTAGAAGCGATACGTTCCATCCTTCGACACGGTAGCCATACGACTGGAGTCTGCATTGAAACTAAAGTCATATACTCCAGATGTATGCCCACCGAGATCAAATGCTTTAGCTGCATGTTTGAATTCTCCAGATTTGTTGAATACCACTTCAAATACGTTTACATCCGGCGTAAAACCTTGAAAATGTACACATATGTATTTGATCCGATTTTAAGGATCTATGTTTGTGTTAAGGCTTAGCAAAATTTATACTGAACTCAGTTAATAACAAAACGTATCCTTACCAGAGACACCAACAAATCGGCCGCAAGGTGATATACGTGCACGGTAAGTAGATCCCAAATGCAGCTCTATAGTTGTCAATGGTTGTCCTTTTAAGTCCCATATAACAAGATCGTTTGCTTTGCTACATGTAATTATGTATTTCCCAGTACACGCGATATCCATTCCGACGACATCGTCGGTATGACGCTGTGAGGAAAAATAATATATAATACATAAAAACCATGTTTTTTATAGCAATTGTGTTTTTGGTAATATTAACTTGTGCGGTGTCGTATACTCCATTAGGTGTGTTTATTATCATTATATTGTATGTTTCTTATCATTATATTTGTATTCACAAAAATTTGTTCTTTGTTAAATTTAAAAGATAAGCAACAATAAGAAAAGATATGTTAATGGCATACACACACACACACATGCACGAATACTACTTATTATACCTGTGGGAACTCCAGTGCTTTAGTTGCAGACGCTAAATGACCGTCAGGTTTCTTTGTAATCTTATATACCTCGATAATATTAGCCACAGCTTTGTGAATAATAAAAGCTTTTCCATCTGGAGACCAGCGTATTAAAGTTGCATGATCGAATTCTATATTAACGCGCAGAGATTTGCGATCTTTCGCTGTGAAATCTTTTGTGTACCACAATAGTACTGTACGATCTATAAATCAAACAGAAAATCGTAAAGATACTCCCTATATTATGAGTTGATTAGTATAGTGATGTTATGAGTTATTACAGCATTATATACACATGTACACACATACAACAACATGTAATATCTTAAATTTATCAAAGAGAAAGAGAAAAATAAACATATCTATATGAAAAATTTAGATAAGAAAAAAGTATAAAAATATTGCTTTTTTCTATCATAATTCTTTTTAAGCAGAAGATGTAGGATACATATTAAGTACAACTTGGATATTTTTTATTAGAAAATTTCTTTATTTAACTCGGTATAATAGCTTACATTGATTACCACTATATATACAAAAGAAGTCGACTGATATATGACGAAACGATAATTTTAGCTAAGAATGAATGTTATTATACATTTCAAAGTAAATACAAAAAATCTGATAAATATATTCTATTATTTTTATATAACTTTTATACACAATTTTGTTTATACGTGGCAAATAATGTGACATGCAAATGATTAAATCTATTTAATGTTATTTATTTAATGTCTGTAATATTGAAAAACCAAATGTAGTTATTTACACTCAAAATATAAAATCCATACGATTATAACAACTGTACTTTGAGTTTTGAATCAAATGTTGACAAACATTTGAGGACTGTCTTTAAGTTTCTAATTAAACATATGTAAATCTCTATTATGCTTTGTTTTAATAACACGAAATATATATCATGTAAATATATGTCATATATGTCTAGGAGATTAATTAAGTCTTTGTTTAGGTGGTGGCATAAGATCTGTATCGTTCTGTACAAATCTGTATTTTTCAATGTAATCTAAGAGTATCTCTTTCGTGACCGGTTTGCAGATGCTTTTGCATACAGACTCGGCGGTATCAAAGGAATTGGGAAACGACTTGTCCATTCGTTGGCGCATAAAAACCCATTGACCATTTTCAAATTTGCACTCAATAATCGCGTTGTCCAAATCCCTGAGCTGCCTGGAGATTTTATTGATCGTACCGTATGGCGTCTTCAGCCCGCCCACATAAAGGTGTCCAACTTTTCGCGGTACAATTCCCACTCCTGATTCCGTGACAATTTTCAGTCGGAAATCTACTGAATTCAATGATAACGGTTTCCATTTTAACACCTCTCGCGATACTCCTGTGCAATATTTTTCTTTAGCAGGCTGAAATATTAAACCATCTGGCTCGTGAGAAAGTTGTTTGGCAAATTTTTCACTCAACAGATTCTTGCTCAAAGTTACATCCCAGAAATATTTCAGTCGCACAGAAAATGGTTCTCGTTCCTTCATTAGTCGTCCTTCTTTCATAGCCCTTAGCCTACCAGCTATTATTTTATTCTCAATAATAGAATAACGATCAGGATGAAATGGTAATTTACTGACATCTTGCCCGTCATACATGATAACATCGTATACTAAATATCTAGGAATATCTTTGCCTTTGTCCTTGTCAATCACCATTTCCTGAAAATTAAGAAACTTTTATATAAATTTAAATTTTTGCTTAAATTTTAAGCGCAAAAAGTAATATTGTAATGTTTTTTTACATGCTTCATAAGACTGTAGTTAATTTAATGTGATATACCTAATTAATATAATATAACTTACACCATCCATTAGAGTATCTCTCAGACATCTGTCTTCTCGCACATGTGGAAAAACCAAACCATTTGCTTGGAAGACGCTATTATCTCTGTCTATAAAGTACACTTCTCCATCTCCTTGTACTAACATCATGTATCTGAATAAAAACTATGGTTGAGTTTCAAGGTCTTTCTTTCTGCTTGAATAAATTTTTACATAAATTTTTTTCTTTACCTCGTTCCATCTGCTTTCCAGGACACTCGATATGGCTTTTCACGCAACAATGTCATATTCTCTATATCCATTGATACTGGCTGGGATCCAGGGAATCCTGTAGATGTCCATCCACAAATTTCTTGAACTCGCTTCTGGATTCCTGACAATCTTGTTCTTTCATTTACAGGAGTAACACCAGGTATACCAGCCATAAATACTGGATTTTTATTAGTGTATTCACGTTTTCTTTTCTTCCCTCTTTCTTCTTGATGGCCATTTTTATTTTCTGTGCTTGGTCCTTCATCTGTATCTTTAGTGTCTTCACTTTCCAGACACCATGCTGGTCTAGCAGGTGGAAGTTGAGCATCTTCTTCATCATCATACCGCCTATATAACTCCTTTATGTAATCACCTTTGTAAATTCCAGGAGGTCTTGCAGTAGCAAATTCTGCTATTGCAGCATCAACGCTAGAATTGTTTATTTCTACTAGATAACTGATTATGAGAAATCCAGTCCTGTTGAAACCATGTGTACAATGTACACCGATTATGTCTAATGGATTATGTGCAATAAAATTCTTGCAAAGTTGCACAAATGTACGAGTCTGTTCTTCTGAGGGAGTCTCAGCATGACCTATGCATTGCAATTTCAAATATTTGCAGTCATTATTTTCTATACTCTGTTTATCATAGAATCTGGTTGTATTTGTCAAATCTATCCATAAACCCATCTTCATTTTTTGACTTTTCAGATATTGGAAGAGCATATCGACGTTGAAGCGACATTCTTCAGGCACTTGGCCATCATATGCTGAGCATAAGGGTGTTTTGAATGCCAAAAACTTATTTTGGATTAACTTCATAGCCTTGCGCGGACAGTGAAGCCAACGAGACGGAATAGGTCCTCTATTTTCGCTCGACATTTTTACACAGTCGATATATTAACGGTGGGAATGTGTAAAATCTACGATTTGAAGTTGTGCTACAAACAGTCTAACATTTCAGTTGCTCAATGTTGAATACACATATATTCACTTTATAAGTTTATGATCTAACCTATTTTACCTCTCTTCAAGTACATTTGTCGAAGCAATACTGTCTGATGCACTATTTGATCACAATTAAAGAAATAATATTCCGTTTCAATCTAAAAGTTGTGCATTAAGGAATAAAAAACGTGGACTGAGATACATTAATAAACAAAAGAACTTATTTTTAAAAATGTGACACCAACAGTACAGCCATATTCACTATTGTGCTCACAGTACACATAAAAAATTTGCGATTTAGGCCCGCCGCCCGAGGATCTATTGTAAGGGCAAAAGGGACGGTTTTTGTTAACGGTAAATAGCGCCAACGAGCGCTGTATCAACTAACTGCAATCGCTTGTCCACAACTGCGTCGTATCGATAATATCATTGCTCTTCCTTCTTTCTAACAAGGTAAAATTATTTATCAAACGAGTTTTCGTCCGTTCCGATTCTCTTCTCGAGAATTAACATTGAACTAACTAAGTGTATAGGATCTCTAATTCAATATTCAATCGTAAGCAGCAAATCAAGTGTAACGTGGTGATGATTGAACAGCGGAGAAGGAAAATAATTCTTTCCTGACCTGCATCTCCTCAGTCAACAAATCATCATTGCCAAGCAATTGTCAATTGCATAAAACAAGAAGACAAAGCGGAAAACTTGTTTTTATGCGGTATGAAACACCTCATCGCCGTCGCACAGAATCGCATGTGTATCGTGCATGTACATAGTAGCTCGAAGAGAAAGATCGATTTGCATTTGCGTGATACACAGTCGGAAAGCGCATCATAATTTTTTAAATAGAATTCCACGAGCCGATCGGCTTTATTTTGGCTTTGTAATCAGATGTAGAGCAGAATTTGACGCGGTTTAAAAGAAAATTGCAAATAAAATCTTATTCTTTTTTTTTTGATAATAACAGAAAAACTTATCTTTAATTGAAAAGAAATTCGTTTTCTTGAAAGTTTCTTAAATAATGTGTATTTATGAGTAACAAAGGAAACAGCATCGTGACTAACCGACAAAAATCATGATAACCTTGATAACAAAAGGAAAGTTCATAATAGCGTAAACATCTTAATTATTTTGCGGATGAGACGAGATAATTATATAAATCCACCTACACGAAAAACATAAACTTCGTTAAATATCCATTAGACATTGTCAACTTCATACGATATCTAATAAAACCATCTAATAAAATTTTTATGGATGTTTGTTCTGACATATATATAATACATAATTTTCCTTTCGATAAAACTCTCTCTTGATCTTTTCGAAGATTCTCTCTCTTTTTCTTAAATTAAACATTAAGACAACCTTTATTATATATATATATATTTCTTGATATTAAATTATATTTATTTTCTTTTATAATATACGTTTTTATATTGCAAGCAGCTTTATCTACGTGGCAAAATATGTTTTTCTTACTCGAGAAAATACGAAAACGCCTTTTTCGACGATTCGAGTATGAGTCGAAATTATCAATTGTATTACATTTGTTCTGTAAAATTTAGCCGCTTCGTGTCTCTCGGTCAAATCCGGATAGCGATTAATAAATATTCTAGAGACAAAGGATGGGCCGAGGTTGATTAAGAAATCCTTCAACGGAAAACGCATACATGTAGAAGTCATGGACGCTTGTCGCTTTTGTTTGCGGATTACGACACGTGTTGCGATGATGAGCATTGCGATCGGCGTCAAATCTCAAATTCTTTTTTCTTCATTGTGCCGTGAAACAAAAAAAAAAAGGGAAAACGTGAACTCTTGGCAAACTAACCGATATGTCGAGCACGTATACAAACGGATATCAAAATATTATCCGTGAACGTGTTATTTAGTTATCAGCGATGATTGAATATTTTTACGTCGCACTTTTATAGGCAAACATGCCGGCTGATAAAAAAAAAGAAAGATATTTCCATAAAAATAAATCATTGAAAGTATGTTGTCAGAGTAAAAACCATTTTATCGTAACAAATATACACGTGATTTTATGTATCATCAATTTCGACGATTTTATATGTGACAAATAAACTTGTTATTCTTAATGAAATTCAAATCGTCAATAATAAACGTGACTCTAACATGCATATTTAAAAAAACATCGTGCGTACATCGTACTTGCGTTAATGTGTCGTTATGACGTACTATTTTGTTTCTTTAAAAACACAACGTGATCAGAAAAAAGAAAAATTAATGCTTTTAACGTGATAAACATTCTTCAACAGAAATAATCAGTTGAGTTAACAAATTGTTTTATGTATATTTTATCTACATTTTTGTCTGCGTTTTGACCATTCTCCCTTCAAGAAGGGAAGTCTATTTCTTATATGTCTATAAATATGAACTACGATATGTCCATAAATAGAAACTACAATGTAACAAAAGATGT